>PVIY010007186.1:32521-67733 GCA_004026745.1 Myrmecophaga tridactyla
CCCCGGGGAAAGCTGTTGGAACCCAGGGGCCTGGAGAGAAGACCAGCAGAGACCATCCTGTGCCTTCCACATAAGAAAGAACCTCAGTGGAAAGTTAGCTGCCTTTCCTCTGAAGAACCAACAAAATAAATCCCCTTTTATTAAAAGCCAATCCGTCTCTGGTGTGTTGCATTCCAGCAGCTAGCAAACCAGAACAGTGGTAGCCCCCACAATTGCTTCTGCCTCTGCCATGCCGATGCTGGCATACTGAATGTTTAATATCACACAGCAGGGATCACTTTCCAACATCTGGAGGTCCATGCATTTTCCTCAGTTTCTTGGTCGAAGCTCCTGTCTCTCCATATGCTAATAAGGCCTAATAAGACAACAGATTCCCTACTATAGGTGGTTGTGGATAATTACCTTATCTTAGCCAACAATCTGAGTGTCTGAAACATAGAAATGACTCCTGATGCATCTAGCTTAATAACTCGGGGCCAGTCCAAAATTAACTTACAAAGGATGTTTTAAGAAATCAAGGCATTTCACAATATAATCAAAGTTTTTTTAACAATTACTTTAGACCCTATTAAACCTCTAACATCTCCTTCTACCTATCTCCTGAAGGTGAGGGGGAATGGCTATGCAAAGACTTCCAGCTCTGGGTTTAATTATTTGTTGAAACATTTGTAATAACTGATACCATCAAGTACCTTATACATTGGTTTGATAATGCTTCACCCTTGGCAGTAAATATATCATCCACCCACATTGCCTGCAAAAGAATGATGCTGAGGCATTGAGGGATGGATTGTTGTAACTAGCAGTATTTTGGGGGCTGCCTCTGTAGGCATCTGTCTTACTTCGGCTAAGCCACTTGCCCTAACACTGAACTACAACCTAGCTAAGAAGCAGCTTTCTTGCCCTGAAGCAGAAACTACCTCCAGAGCCCAAATCCCCTATGGGAACACCACCCACACCATCATGTCCTCCAATCCTTCCCTTTCCAATGGAAGTATTTAGTATGGATATCTCATGTCTGCTCTGGCGTTGCATGTTGTGTGTGTTGCAGAGGAGTACATAATTGTCCCTTTAAATTTGTAGGTCTCCAGATTCAGTCACATCTGAATTTGATGACATATAGAGGTCCTGGACTCTCAGTAACACTTGGTGATTGGATAAGACTTGGTACTATCTCCCTTGGGGAGGGGAATACTCCGTGTATGAGAAGAAAAATAAAATGAGTTGATGAACAAGGGACTCTGTGAAAGCAAAGTATATTCAAAACATTGCTTACCTTTTTTGGGCATGCAGAAAGCTGAGCTGCAAAGTCTTCCTTGAAGTTGGGTTGGAGATGATGACTGAATTTTGACTAGTGAAATGTATGCATACATGATGTAAAATACGTCCAGGCTTGCTCATTAAAATTACTACAGTCCATTACCCACCCCCCAACTTGCCTGTCAGTCGGGAACTTGGGGGCTGGATGTCCCAGACCTACCTCTATACAGTGGAATGTGCTCCAACTCCATCACTGGAGGGGAGAAAGCCAAGTGCTTAAGAATGTAATATGCACAGAAAAAACATTTTATTGTGCTAATTCACTGAAAATTAGAAGCAGTGTTTTATAAAATAACATAACTTATTCTATTTTCTCTAATAAAATAATCATAAAGAATTTTGATAAAACTTTAAAAGAAAACAATTCTAAGCAAACAAAAAAGAACAGGAAGTCCCTATGAGAATATGGCATTCAAAAAAAATGCACAAAAATTTCCACAGACTTTCCTCCTCCCTTACTGCAACCAAAAACATTATTTTTCTCCTTGTTTCAGTGAGTGGGAATAGGATAGCAATTTCTGGTTACATGTTGGCGACGAGAGGATATAAATATCATGACATTGCTTCTAGCATTGGCAAAGGCTCAGGAGTTCATCCCGAGCTGAGGGATTATCCAGTACTCTTTTATAAAATGGAATAAATCCTTGCAAAGTACTTTCAACTTAATAACCGGAAAAGCATAGAAACCAAATCCAACAGTTTATATTACCAAGTACTCCAGCTGAGCCCTACTTTCCAAAGCCATTAGAAAGCAAAAAAGCAGGAAAATGGACATCAATAACACTCTTTGAAACTAAAGACTGAGGGGAAGAGACACAACAGGTTGTAATGAGTGGAAAGTGAGATAAGAAGGAATAAAGAAAATATATCCAAAGATAGAATATAAGGATATATCAATAATTAACTAGCAACTCAATAAACACAACCAGAGTGAAATAAAATGATATTAATAATACCAAATATAAATGTTCAAGAAATAATTTTTAATGAGTTGCATTCATTTAGGTAGAAAGAAAGCTCCAATATTCAAACCTCCATACGTATGTATGTTGAAGAAGGTAAATGGATGAATAAAAGAGGGCAGAAAAATGTTACTATGAGAAAAGAAGAGCCAAATTATAAATATGATATACCACTGATGTCAAGAGAAAAAAGTCAGTGTAACAATAGGATGCTTTCTAGTGTTATGTAATGAAGTTCATAATGTAGATAATAATGACTGTGAATACAAGAAATAACTGAAATTAAGGTGATCCATTCTGACAGAAAAACATGTCACTCTTATCCTTATTTTTAGCATTTTATTTGCTCACCATTAATTTTTGCCTCTTTGATATTCTTGCAGTGATTAATTCCCTTTTTTGGTGAAGAACATCCTTTAGAGTTTTCTTTAGAGAACTTCTGTTCATGCAGAATTCGCTCAGTTTCACTTTACCTGGAACTATTGTTATTTCATCCTATCATTACTAAATGGAAGCTTTTATTTTCTGATACATGTCTCTAGACTGATAAATATTTTCTTTCAGTACTGTAAAATATTATTTTACTAGTTTCTGGATTCCCACTTTTTTCTGTTTAAAAATCTCTTAGTCTCATAGTTTCTCCTTTCTAGATGCTCATTAACTTCTTGATAGTTGATTTTTTTTTGGGCATGGACAGACACCGGCAATCAAACCCTGGTCTCCGGCATGGCTGGCAAGAACTCTGCCTGCGGAGCCACCATGGCACGCCCAATAGCTGATTTGAAGTGTTCATTTCATGTCTGGCATTTTGGAGCTTCATTATAAATATGGATTCACTTTCTGCTTTGAATACATATGGCTTCTACATATATTGATTCATGTTCTTCTCCAACTTTGTAAAATTCTTGGGCATTATTTCAAATTTTATTTCTCTATTATTTCTGTGCTGATTTTATGCAAGTCTGATTAGACAGAGTAGGTCTTTCTATCTTCTATAACTCTTAAATATCTTTCTTTATCTCTATCTGTGTCTCTCTGCTGATCCTTACTAAATCAGGAGTCTGAGGTTTCTTATGGAATTTCTTATAGAAATTTTGATGACCCTTTGAAACCAGGATTGTCACATCAGTAGAAAGGGAAGCTTATATTTACCATTGGCTGAGGACTGCTTTGTTGGGTCTTTTAATCTCCATTAAGTATTGTGATCTTTACCTATGCTGAATCTGAAAGAAAATCTTCAATCGTTAAGGTACAGAGGCTTTCAGTAGGATGCTGAACATGTATGGGAAAAGCCAAAGCAAAGGGGATATAAGGAGACACTGACAATTCTGCTATACATAACTTTATGCATAGTTGTTCCAAGTAAAATGAAGCATTTCACAATTAGTAAGAATAAAATTACCACATATTGATTCTACAGGAACAATTCTAAAATGAAGTTATTCTGCACTTTAAAAGGTAATATAATAAGGTGAAATTGCAACAGGTAATTTCAATTCATATGAAATCAGGCATAAATCATTAGAAGCAGAGTAAGTAAAGTAATAACAAAGTTTTACTCTTTTTAATACTTTCAAGTAATGAAATAATTGTCATGAAAATTTATGTGCAGAATATTAAAGCAGCCACTTTTATAGAGGAATTGTTGCTGAAATTATAAAATGAAAATTTCAGAATACAGAAGTTTACAAAATCATTGTATACTTTTTGCCTGCTTTCATAAGTTAAGGAGATTAAATAATTGTAGGTGTAAAATAGGAGCGCCACACTGATTTTGAGATAAATCCATGGTATACACTTCTAGTCCATTCCTTTCTTTACTTTATATTACATTTTGGATCACACCGTTTTACATATTTTTTTCACTGATACATATATAGACTAATTAATTTAATATGTATATATACATTAAATCTGCAATTTTTCTTGCAAAGAACCTCATCTAGATATGAGGTGTTATTCATTGAATTCACATTTCAATTTTATTTTATACCTTATTTAAAGTATTTTTAATAATATGTATATTCATAAGATATATTGAACAATATAGATTTTTCCTTTCATGACTTTCTAGTTATCTCTCTCTTCTTTTATTTTCCCACCAAGTATGTGCTGTACTTTTAATATGACTTTGGTTGCTTTCTTTTCTTTTTCCTTTTTTGGTCTTATAATTTGCAACAGCTACTACTGTGAGAATTCTCTCTTTTATCTTTCATTTCTTCATTCCATTCTCCTGGGTTACTAAAACCCACTATTAATGCAATGTTTCACAGCATGTTTTACTCCCTAGAGTGAAGTCCTGAATGTTGGTGTAGCTTAAAGTGAGGCCATTTGGACGATTTGTCCCACCTGGCTCCTCCTTCAGTGATAGTTCTGCTAGCACTGGTTAGCTTCCCAGTGACCTTTCCAGGTCCTCATATATGCCAGCTCTGAGCTGGATGAAACAATAGAGCAGCTTCCACATTTTGCAGCTGACATGTTTTATACTTTTCAAGGAAGTATGTTAAGGCATTCCTTCGATTTTGATTTCCTTAGTAATTATGCTTTCAAAGAGTTCTGCAAGCGTCAGTATAATCGATTCATAGGCAAAGAAAGTTTTTGCAGCATTAACAATAATTAGAATATGTATATCTATATTTGTGCCTTTTCTAAAATAAGGAGAAACAAACAGACATAGATACATCTTTGATGAAATGAGACATCAACCACAACTTTTAGCCAGAATTTCTCATGAAAGGCTCTCCAGCATAGTAAAAACTGACTGCTAAGTGTTGAAGCAAAGCATGATCCTATGTTCCTACAGATGTATAGCAGTAAAAAGAGCTCTCCAAAAGTAGACTATGCCATCATGAGAGATTAAATGAAGAAAACCTTGCTTAACATGGCTAGATGTATGTCTATTGAAGGGTCTTTGCCAAGAGGGACAAGGCTAAATAGGAAAAAAAACATAGGCAAACTAGTATTCTTAGCAAAACAGCTATGGTGGAAGAGAGTACTCAGAGATCATGGTCCATAGTACTGCAGCTGTGGCGCTTAGCCAGTAGAACCAAAGGTACTATGAAATCAATTCACTCAAACTATCTGAAATATGTGTTTGCTGCAAGAAAGAAGATTTCTGTTTTCCCAGGGCAGAGGTAAACATATTCTGGTTTAGTTATAGAGATGGTATACTGGGGAGGAAGCATTTGCTCACAACTCAATATCCAGCATGATTATTGGAAAATGGTCAGCATAGAACTTAGGTAAATTCATTTATTGAAGATGATAAATAGGAAAAGCTGAATAGCAATTACGGAAAATGCAGATGAGGATAATTATACCACAAAGTATATGATCATTAATGACATGCATTTCTGTAAGCAATAAAATAAATACAAGAATATTTGAGCCACTTGTGCATGGGACAAAAAACAATCTGAAAACAATAACATTAAAATTTTGAAGGGGCAGGGTGGGCCATGGTGGCTCAGTGGCAGAGTTTTTGTCTGCTGTGCCAGAGACCTGGGTTTGATTCCCAGTGACTGCCCATGTAACAATAATAATAATAAAAAAAAATTGAAGGGGCAACTTGTCGAAATAAGAGATGCATAAAAAATAAAATTGAGACAGAGTGAAAAAGTGAAAAGTTGGACATAACTGCAGGTTAGAGTGTCTGTGCTTTTACTACACACGATACAGCAAATGACTCCACAACATTTCCTTAATAATATATAGTTAAATTTTATTATTTTCTCTTCTCCAGTATATTGTGTGCTCATAAAACAAATATTTCATTCATCAATTTGTCTTCCTCACTCATCGCCAAGCCACAATTCAACACTTAACAAAAACAAATGCATTTGTACAATCATTTTCTATGCATGTACTTGGTAAAGCATGTATGTATATACATTACATAATATAAATGCATTATATTTATTTCTGAATATATGTTCTGAAAAATATAATGAAGTCTGAAAATGAGGGAAATAGTTTTGATGGTATATGAATTATATAAAAATAGAATGAGAAGATGTGATACATTCAAGTGTCAACTTAGCCAGGTGATGTTGCCTAGTTGTCCGGTCAGGCAAGCACTGGCCTACCTGTTACCGCAGGATATTTTGTGGCTGGTTGACAAATCCGAAGGTTGATGTATTAAATCATCAGTCACTTGATTGCAGCTGTGGCTGATTGCATCTGCAATCAACTAAGTGTATGTCTTCGGCAAGAAGACAATCCAATCAGTTGGATTTAATACAATCAGTTGAAGACCTTTAAGGGAGAAGAGAATTTTCTTTTCTTCTTCCACCAGCCAGCTTCTCCTGTGTTCACCAAAGAACTTCATCGTAGTTGCCAGCCCACAGCATGCCCTAAGGACTTTGGACTCTTGCATCTCCACGGTTTTGTGGGACACTTTGATGAATCTTATTTATATAGTTATCTCCTGTTGGTTCTGTTTCTCCAGAGAACCCTGACTAATACAGAAGAAAACCAAATACAATGAATATGAAAGGTGATGATTATTTTATTTATTATCTACATGCTCTTTCATTGCCTTATAGAACAATCAAAAGAAAGAAGTATATGTCAGATGGAAAGATTGGATTAATATTTGACTTCAATAAAAGTGTTATTGTGAATGTGAGGATAATGAGCTTCTTGCGACTGTCCCCTAATATTGAACATAAAACCAATCACTACCGTTGACGTCACCAACCCAATGTCAGGATACCCTTGCTGGTGCAGACTGTAGTAGCTTTTACACGGAGAAGCAGAAAGTGTCCACCTCTTGCAGTCAATCAGGCTCTCCAAAGGAAAGCAGGAAGAAGCCCTGCAGGCTTAAGTCATCCTTGCAAACCATGTAGGGAACACTGTGGAAGGAAAAAGGAGGTGAATACAGACTTGAGAATGAAGTCAATATAATAGTCCCTTTATATATATATATATATATATAAATATATTTTTATATAATATATATTTATATAATATATATAAATATATAAATATATTATAAATATATAAATATATATAAGCATTTTAAGCTTAAATTGTTTCTACAATCAAGGGTCAGAGTTTTAGTCTACAAAATCTTTATCAAAACTATTGAAAGATAAATCCTGATAAATAGAAAAGCACCAACTTAAAAGGATTGACAGCTTTACAAACACTGAAAATAATTATTGCTGGGCTGTAATTAAAGGGACGTTCTGTACAAGAAGATCATGACAGCTCCAAAATTACTTACTCAAATACCTTCCCTTAAATCTAATTATTAAAATTACCTTTACCCCTATGTAATGTAGAGTCTTGCTACCTCTTCATTTCACTTCCTGCTACACTGCTCCATACTAACCCTGGCCTTTTGAGTATTCTAGCCCATTCTAGTTCATTCCAAAATGCACTCTTGACTCAGGACTTCACAATTTATACTCTCTCCTCTTGGAATGTCACAACTATAATAACTTGTCCTACTCTATCCCTGAATGCAGACCTCCATGACCGCCTGTCTTACCCTTGCTTAAAATATATGTTTCCCTCTATCCACTTGCCAGGGTTTATTTTACTTAATGATATTTGTCAATACCTGAAATTATATGCTATTTTACTTATTTATTGTCCACTAACTATTAGAAAAAGAATTTTTATGCATTTATCCAGAACATTTCCCAGATGGATGAAACATCAACTTTTTTCCTGAAGTAATTACCAAATTCAAATGACATGCCACAATGAATCCAACAGATCTTAGTAAATTTCAGCTTGACTCAAATAATCAAATTTAAGGCACAGAAAATAATCCATTTCTATTTAATTGCTTTTTAAAGAGCATGCACTGTAATATTTATCTTTCTTTTTTTTTTTTTTTAACGTGGGCAGGCACTAGGAAACGAACCCCGGTCTCCTGCATGACAGACGAGAATTCTGCCTCTGACACCATCTCACCTCCCACTGTAAGTCTTTTCTTCATGAGAAAAAGGAAGTTATTATTGTTTGTCATGATTTTGAAGGCTCCCTTCTTTATAATTGCCCAAAATAGACAAATCGCAGTAAATTTCCAAAATTTTATAAACCATAAATATTAGTGAATTGTGCAGGTATGAATGAATTTATATACATACATATATATGTATGCAAATATATCTGTATGAAATTCTTTAATAAATACAAGAATATTTGTATCCTTTCCTAACACATACTATTTCCACGAAAAGCAAAGGAAAAATAAAACACATATTCTTGAATACTCTTCAATGATTGGCAAAATTAGGCCTTTAATCAGAATTGGTTTATATTTTACTTTAATTTAAATCATATAACAATGTAAATCCTTCACAATGTAAAGAATACATGCGATACATTTAATCAGCCAAAGCCTATGCATGCAGTACAAAATTATAAATATATGAACAGATAAGTAGGTAGATAGATTAATAGAGAGATAGAGAGATAGATAGACAGATGAAAGGTGATTTGTGGTTTTGTACAATTTTATAAATTACTTATGCTAAAATTCTGAGCATCCTTATTATATACTAGGTATCGTGATAAGTAAGGAGGGATTAAAAATATTATTACTCTGCTCAGAACACTCACAAACTTTCATTAGATATATCAAAAATTCAATAGCAGAAATTAAGTTATATATGTTGAATATTGGTTAAATATAGGAATTCAGAAAATACAGTAATTCTCAGTAGAATGTAAATTCCTTTAGGGATGGGATTATATTTGTCTTCATCGTATCTTCAGAAATTAGTATAATAAGACCATTAATACATATTATAAGTACATTATAAAGTTAGCTGAGTAAAGATGAAAGCATGAGCAAAAATAAGCCTTAATTTATGCATTAAATGAAGATTAGAACATAAGTAGAGCAGCAACAACATAAAATTGTGATTTTGCTTTATGAAGATTCACATACAGAAAATATTTTCCCGGAACACGTATTATCGCCAAGTAAAGGATATAGTGATCAACATATTTACAGTTATAAGAGTGGCAATGCATCATTCTATTCCACTCTCCCCTTTAGATGTATATTATAGGAAATGAATTACACACGTCGTTAGATATGCTACGGAAATTATTTGGTTTTATCTTTCATTTAGAGTTCAGGGAAAAAATCTGATACTGCACTACTTCTATGTCATCATATAATTGTAAATGTTCCAAACATAGTTAAAAATGTGTATTTCCCCTAGGTATGGAAGACGAGGAAGTAACATGGTTGAAGTAAATGAAGAAAAAGCTGCTATAAAAAAGGCAATCACTTTTTAGCACTGGAAAATGGCATATATTAAACCAAATGTTTAAGGAGCTTACATTGGATATGAGTCAAATAAATGTTATTATCTGGCTTTAAAATGTGCTATGCTGAAAGAGAATGGACTCTGTATTGGATAAGTTGTTCTACTACTACTGATGTGAACTTGGAAAAGTTCACAAATTACCCATGCCTCAAGATCCTGCGTTGTGAAAGAAGTGTGCACCAGACAATCTTAAAGGCTCTTAGGCTTTATGAACCAGAATCTCTCAGCTCATAAACTGCTCTTCACTATTAAGAACTGCGCCTTTTGAAGCTGAATTAACTCTTTCTGGCTAATTACTTTAATTGACGTGTAAGGCATAACTTTATATGCAAGGATATTTGGCTTCATTGAATTCCAATTATTTTCCCTTTTGCTTTAGTAGTTAGCTTCCATTTATTGTTTCACTTCTCTTTTTGAGTCAAATTTGAGCAAAACTCATCATAATAGGCATAGTAAAAAAGATGAACCCTTTTATTAAAATTTGATAGGCACTAATCAAATAGTCACTCTATACTCTAGCATGCGTATTTTAAATGTATAGGTAATTACATTCCAAGAATAATAAAACATCATAGAAATAGTGTATTACATCTTTCTAAGTCCAGGGAAATTATTTAATCCTCATATCTTCCATGATTAGCCTTGAGAAAATCCAAAGTTATTTCAGTATGATGCTAATCTTTAAAAAACTTTTTTACTGTAGTACAATAAAAACAACTCAAATTTTCCCATTTTAACCTCTCTCAGGTATACAATTCAGTGATGTTAATTTCATTTGATTGTGTCACCATCCATTTTCCTGACTTTCGCATCTCCTCAAAGAGAAATTCTGTACCCACTAAAGAATAACTCTCACTTCCCCTCCCCTGGGAACTTGTAATCTATTATCTGCCTCCATGAAATTTGTTTGTTCATATAAACAACATCATACAATATTTCTGCATTTGTGTATAGTTATTTCACTCAACATGATGTTTTCAAGATTCATCCATGTTGCAACATGCATTGCAACTCTGTCCTTTTCAAGGTTAAGTAATATTCCATCGAGTGTGACACCGCATTTTGTTTACCTATTTGGTGGAAACTACTTGGGCTGCTTCCACTTTTGAGTACTGTGAATAGTGCTGCTATTGACACTGATGTAGTAACACCTTATTTGAGTCCTTGCTGTCAGTTATGACATTAATTTTTCTGTGACTTCTTGATACTCTGAAATCCTGAACTAAATAGAAAATAAAGAACTTAGTTCTTCAGTGACATTGTATTTTTCACTTTCATACTGTGAAAAAGTTTAAAATAAGCAAAACAGTACATTTCCTGCAAATTTAATTTATCCATTCCGTACAATTATCAATATCCTGTCAGTTTTGTATTTTCGTTAAAATCCACTGTGACAATTATTGAAATCATTTTACAGTAGTATTTCAAAGATAATTTACATGAAATGAAATGTATAAATTTTAGTTATAATATTTTAAGAAATGGATACACCCATGTACATCACATACCTATCAATAGTGAATAAGGTCTGTGTGATTCATTCATGTTGTACTGCGTTCCTAGAGATGTTTGCTGTTATTGTTTTTGGTGAATAGAACGCCATTTCCTATTTTGTGTGTATATATATATATATATATATATATATATATATATATATATATATATATACAAAAATTGCCCTATATACCTTGTTTTTAATTTCTTTTTTTTTCTATGAGTGCACAGAAATAGAATTGGTAAGTCACAGGCAAGGTATATGTTAACTTAATAAGAAGATGCCAAGTATTTTTTTTTCCCAAAGCAGTGTAGAATTATAAATCCCACTAGCAATGTACACAAGTTTGGTTATCCTCCAATGCTTCTGAGCTTTTGATGTTAGCCATTTTAGTGAGTTTACAAATGGGATCTATTTGTGCTTTTATTCACATTTCTCTTATGACTTTTAGCTCATTTTCATATGCTTATCAGCCATTAGTTTATTTTCGTTTTTTGAAAAGTGTTCTTAAATTTTTACCCATTATTTTATTATTCATCATTATTATAAAATTGCATACACTTTTGTTATATTCTAGATTGTACTCACATCCCACATCAGGTATATGTTTTCTAAATATTTTTTCCCATGATGTAAACCTGCCTATTTTCTTAACAGTGTCTTACAATGAGAAAGCTTCTTTAATTGTGATGAGTCTAGTTTAACTTTCTTTACTTTGTGGTTATTGTTAACTGTATCTCTTTTAATACATATTTGCTCACCTCAGCCTTGTAAAACTGTTTTACTACTTTTCATCAGAAGCTTTATTTATATTTATGATTCAGCAATATTTTGCCTATGGTGTGAAGGAGAGGGCAAAGTTGCTTTTTTTTTCACTTGTTCAAACAATATGCTCTTTTTTTTAACGTGCTTTCTCTGTTGAATGCTTTGGAGCTGTTGTCCTGAAATAGGTTCTTTAACACTTGTTAACCATATTTGCTTCTATATTCATTAAAGACATTGATCTGTCTTTCCTTTGAGAGTTTTTATAAACTATTGCTATCAGAATTTTGCTGTTCTCATAACGAGTTGTGAAGCGTTCATTCTTTCTCTGTTATCTGTGAAACTGAGTAAGAGCTGTATAATTTTTTCTTTTAACATTTGAAAGATTCACAATGAAGCCATCTGAAGTTGACTGTGTTATTTATTACTATCTCTCTATCAGCATCTATTTATTTCTGTGTTAGTGTCTTTTTTTTTTACATTATTCATTTTTTATGGTTAGGAGGCTAGTCATGGGTTTTATTTTGACTTGTGTCATTTTTTGTAACTGGTAATTTTCAGCAATTTTGTCTATTTCCCCTATTCTGTTTGATAGAGATCATGAAAGTGATCATAATACTACTTACTTGCACTTGTAATGTCTGTAAAATATGTATTTTTCCTCTTTTATTCTTAATGTAGATCATTTGTATCATCTCTTCCTCTCACACCCAGTTTTCTAGAGGACTACCATTTTTTATTTCTGTATTGAAGGGATGATTTTGTATTTCTTTTTTTGTACTTTTCATGCCTAACCGATTCATTGGACAAAACATAAATTCTTCTTTCTCTCTTAGCACAACTTCTGCTGCATCTCATTCATTAATTTTCAGATGGTATATTTTTGTTACCATTCACTTAAAAAGCCCTCATAATGTCTTCTTTATTCAATGAGTTACTATTATTAACTACTATTATTGCTATTACATTAATTCATTGATTAATTTCCAAATATTTGGAGCTACTCTGTATTATTACTGCTTTCTAATTTAATTCCATTGTGGTCAAAGGAAATATCCTATAATATTCAACCTTTTAAGATTTTGAAACAAGTTTTATGATACACTTTTCCTTGGATATGTGAAATAATTACATATTATATAGTTTCGTGATATATGTTCCTTCTATGTCTTTTAGGTCAGTGTGCTTGACAGTATTCATGTATTAGAACCATAAAACCTTTGCTTAAAAAAAATAAAACCTTTGCTTAAGCTTTGCAGGGCTTCTTGAATTTCTGGGCTATTTATTTCATGCAATTTTGAAAATTTCCAACCTTTACCTTTTTTTTTTTTTTACTTTGTATTGTAGTCCCACTTACTTTTTCCTCTTTTTTTTTTATTCTGAGGGTCTAATTGCATATATGTTACACAATTTAATATATTCCTACAGGACCATAAGGCTCTGTTCTAGTTTTCTAGCTGCCGGAATGCAATATACCAGAAACAGAATGGCTTTTAAAAGGGGGCGATCTAAAAGATACCTTGCTTCAAGAAAGCCGATGAAGTTCAGGGTTTCTCTCTCAAGTGAGAAGGCACATGGTGAACACAGTCAGGACTTCTTTCTCAGCTGGAAGGATGCATGGCAAACAGGGCATCATCTGCTAGCTTTCTCTCCTGGCATCTGGTTTCATGATGCTCTCCGAGAGGCATTTTCCTTCTTCATCTCCAAAGGTCACTGGCTGGCCGACTCTGCTTCTCGCGACTATGTCATTCTGCTCAGCTCTCTCTGAATCTCTTTCATTCTCCAAAATGTTTCCTCTTTTATAGATAGACTCCAGAAATTTATTAAGACCCACGCAAATGGGTGGAGACATGTCACCTAATCCAATTTAACGACCACTCTTGATTAAATCACATCTCCAGGGAGATGACCTGATTACAGTTTCAAACATACAGTATTGAATAGGGATTATTCTGCATTTATGAAATGGGACTTAGATTAAAACATGGCTTTTCTAGGGGACATACATCCTTTCAAACCAGCACAGGCTCAATACCACTTTTCCATTTGACAGATTTCATAATATCTACCAAATATTTTTAAATATTTTGTTTGTTTTCTCCAATTTTCTGTTAATGTCACTCTTTCGTTTATTGTACTTTTCAGCTTTAGAATTTCTATTGTGAACTTTTGCAGCTTCTGTATTTTTCTAAGATTCTTCATCTGTGTATTCAGTGTGCATATGTTTTCTTTATGTTGTGAGCGTATTTATATGAGCTGCTTTAAAGGCCTTTTAAGTGACTACCACAGCTGAGTCAATCTGGAATCAGTTCTCGATTTCTTGCTGTGGCTCACTTTATTCACATATTGTAACTTCTTCTCATAATAGAGATTTATCATTGGGTCCTGTAAATTATGAATAATGCTCTATGAAGTATATGGATTCAGTTATGTTCTTCTAAGAAGGATTTTCAAGAGGCAATTAATTTAAGTGGGTACACATTCCTGACTCCCCTTCTCAATAGTAGATAACAAATGAAATTTACCCTCAGTTTTTTCAACTTCCAGCTTCTGTTTATTACATCAAACAGTTAAGTTGAACAACACACCTGGTTAACAACATTGCAATAAGTATCTGAGTGGATTTTCCACTGTAGAAACCCTCTATGATTTCCTACCTCCCAGGATGTCAGGAGAGCGCTCTCAGGTAATAAATATTAAAATGGCAAAACTATCATGTATTTAGAATGGTCTTCATTTGCTATGTGCTTCATTTATTCTCTAGTGCCTTCAGATAATTTATTGCCTGCTTTTAATTATTCCAGATATCATTATTCCTATCCATGGAAGTTTCAGTTTTTCTAAGTTCTAAGTCACTCCGCCATCAGCGGAAGCCTGAGTACACAGATTTTAATTATGCATTATAACAACATCGCATGTAAATTTATAATGGCATGTTGTTTGTAAATACTTAAAAGCAACAATTTCTGAAATTTCTATATAATATTAAACAAAGCAATAACTTATACTAATGTATATGATCTAATTTGCCAGCTGCCAGAATGCAATATACCACAAACAGAATGGCTTTAAAAGGGTGAATTCATTAAGTTGCAAGTTTACAGTTCTAAGCCCATGATGATGTCCGAATTAGAGCAAGGCTATAGAAATGTCCAATTTAAGGGACCAAACAAGAAGTTACCTTCACTCAAAAAAGACCGAGGATGTTCAGGTTTCTCTCTCAACTGGAAAGGCACATGGCCAACATGGCAACATCTGCTAACTTTCTGTCCAGGCTTCTTGTTTCATGAAACTCCCCCAGGGGTTTCTTCTTCATCTCCAAAGATTTCTGGCTGTGTGGGCTCACTGCTTCATGGCTCTCTCATTGCTCCGAAGCATCTTCCAAAATGCTTCCTCTTTTAAAGGATCCCAGTAAACTAATCAAGACCCACCTGGAATGGGTGGAATCACATCTCCATATAATCAAGGTTAATACTCAGTTGGGTGGGTCACATCTCCATGGGAAGAACCAAAAACTCCCAGCCAGCAATATTGAGTGAGGAATAAAGGACATGAGTTTTCAGGGGTCCATCACAGATTCAAAACGCAGTATACTTATCAAAATTTTGTTAATTATTAATTGAGAATTTTTTTACTTTTAACATATAATATAGTGTTTTGTTTCCAGCTACTGAAACGAATACCATGCTATGGGTTGGCTTAAACAATGAGAATGTATTGGCTCATGGTTTTGAGGCTAGGAGGTCAACACTGAAGCATGAACAAGGTGATGCCTTCTAGCTGATGGCAATGGCATTCTGGGACTGCCGTCATGATCCCTGGGTTCTTAACTTTTCTGTTACATGACAATACACATGGAAGTGTTTCCTCCTTTCTCTTCCAGGTTCTGTTGATTTCCATCTTTTGAGTCCTTCCCATGGCTTCCTCTCTATATGACTGAATTGAATTCTGCTTATAAAGGATTCTAGTATTACAGATTGAAAACTGACCTGATTCAACAGGCCAACCTTATATAAAAATGAACATCTTCAGAAGGTCCTATGTATAATGGTTTCACACTGACAGGAATGGGATTAAGATTAAGAACATGTTTCTTCCTGGGGTGCACAAATCGACCTATTACATATGGATTTGCTACTTTTGGATACTTAGAATAAAAGTTAATGTTTACTTAAAATATTTATTATAACAATATACTGATAATTATCAGCATTTATGAAATTCTGAATTAGATTTTTAAGTTAGAAAATCTTTCTTATTTCTAATTTTAGTGTAGTGATAATAGTTGAAATAATTTTTAAAAAGCATATAATAAAGGAAATTATCCATGACAAAAGAGACAAGCCAATGCCATTAATGTTAAAAGAAGAAAATACTACAAACGAAAGGCTAATGGAAGAAAATAGCATGTTATATTTTTAGTCATTTATTAAATACTATTATTTCAAAAGAATACACATACCTTACTGTGAAATTAACTTTCAACACTATTAACTATTTTCATTCCATAAATCATAAGTGCATAGGTTAAAGGAAATATTAAGAAATAAATATATTTTACTTTCAAACAAACAAAACATTAGTTTTTCTTGATATTGATTTTTTTCTAGTACATTGTACTATTTCTTAAAAGAAATTAGTATTTAAAATGATTATAAGATTTTTAGTCTATTATATAAGGCCAATTATATCCTCAAATTGACATAAATAAAATATTATTTAATATGTCATTGCACAACTCTTTTGTTCGTATGTTCTTGACATCATTCATAGTTTCTGTCTTCATATTACCATACAGCATTATAATTGTTCTTTGATAGTGATGACTTCATGGAAAACACAGCCTCTGATATATGTTCAGCATAACTTTTACTCAAACTGTCCTTATAAAATATACTATAAGCACTCTTGGTAGATTTTGTTCTTTTTAAACATATTCAAATTGCAGTTTTAGGCAGATGTGCATTTAATTTAATTTTCTGCTCTATTCATATTTCATTCATTTTCAAATCATAGAAATTACTTCGTGTTCACATTTCTCCATCTTCCCCTACATTTTCTATCAATCAAATTCTACATTTCTTTGTCGATGATTCTGAATTTTTTCATATCCCCAGATTTAAAAATATAAAAATAGAGCAAAATGTAAAAATGAAGAAACATAAAAAGTTTAATTATTTTATGCTGGTGGCTCTCAATAAGATATTATTTAGATGGGATCAACAGAAGATAAAAGATTGTAAAAGATGAAAGCACTAAACTTGAGTATAGATTAGTAGAACTTACCCAATCAGAAAAGTAAAAAAGAAAAGAAAGATTGAAATTGAATAGAACACAAGAAAACTATAGGACAATGACAAGTATATCAAAATGTATGTAAAAGAAAAAGAAAATGCATGTAAAAGAAGTTCAAAAAAGTGAGGAAAGAAAGTACAGATATCAACATTTGAAGAAAGAATGGCCGAAAAGTTTTACATATTGATGAAAAATATTAGGCAGCAGATCTGAGATGCTTAGTGAATCTCAAGTATTAATAAATACTAAAACATCCACACATCCTAGTTAAACTTGTAAAATTTAAACAGAAGGAGAAAATCTTGAAAGCAGCAAGAGGTAAAAAGGCTCATCACCTACAAGGGATAAAAAACATGATTAACATTTGACTTTCCATTAAAACAAAGGAGATCAAAATGTAGTGGGAAATGTATTTAATATATTGTTGAAACAAAGAAGCATACAAAATATGGCCAGAATTCTAATACAGAAAAGTCCATCCTTAAGAACTCAATATGAATAAAGATATGAATGACAGAAAAATTATTGCTGGAAAATATCAACTTAGAGAGAATTCTTCAGACAGAAAGGAAATGATACCATATAACAAATTCATATAGACAAAGGACCAGAAATAGTAATTATTGGACAAAATAAAAGACTGCATACAAATATTTTCTGTGTCTTCTTTAATTTCTAAAAAACAATATAAGCTTATTTAAGGCTGTAATTCTAACCCTTCCTTGTTGGATTTGCAGTATAGTTTTAATATATATGTACAGTAAAGCACTAAATGAAGCAGAAGAAATGGAGCTAAATTGGGGCAAAATTACTGCATTTTATCAAAATGAAGTCAACATTAATATTATGCAAATTATGATAATATTAGAGGCATATTGTAATCCCTACAGGAAGCACACACCAACTTGAAAAATAGAGTTATTATCTTATCTTGTATATCTGTTTTTCATCTCATAAGATTTCTTGTTAAAATTTCTTGATATGAAATTGGAATGGCTACTATGTAAACATTTTTATTTTGAGAAATATTTAAATTGCCTCATCACTGATACTGAGAGAAATTATTTTACTCATTCTCCCCATCATTAATAATTATGAAATCATTATTTACTATTCCAAGGAACATAAAATATATATCACTGGTATTTTCTAATGTACAGTTTCCTTAATTTTAGTGAGACTAAAATGAAGGTATTCTTCTTTTTTATTAATTTTTTTATATTTCCTTCTCTATGGATTTCCTGTTTGTTCATGTTACTTTTCATCAATATCATTGTTCTTTTTTTTTAACTGTTACCTTAGTAATCGATGTCTCTCATTGTAGTGTTAAAATTTTCTGTAGTTATATGAGTCAATATTTTCCTTGTAGATTTTCCAAGACGAAGGACAGAAGAAATATCCATGGATTGATACTGTTGAAAGCCCAGAATTGTACATCATTTTTTTGAGAATAGTGGAAGGCAGAAGATTGAAAGGTGTACAGGAAACATATTTTATAGGAAAATAGTTCCCAGGGTTAGAACAGTACAGCTACGTTAGAAACTACTAACCAGGCTGAAGCAATCCAGTGAGAGGAAAAGAGCTCGGCTTCGTGAAAGCAATGTATAGCCCTTGAAATTCCCTGAGATTTTAAAAAAGAAGAGGGGAACAAAATCCAGCAGTTCCATTTTGGGGATTATTGGAAATAATAAAAATCAGTGTGTTAGCTATTAAGATGGTATGTATTATTATACTGATTTATTTATTGATTTTATATCTATATATGAAACAATATAGAATTTAGCCAAAAAATAAATTTGGGAACATGCATACATACAATTTCGTAATCTGCTTATATTCAGTTATCAATAAATTGTGAAGAATTCTTCATGTCAGTAAACATATTTTTCCAAATAATTTTAATACTTGTTTCTCTGAGTTTATGGAGCTCCATTACATTTTTAGAATCACAATTTCTCTCTGGTATTTTGTTTCATAGCCTCATCTATAGTGTCCTATCACTGATGTGTGAGATAAGAACTTATAAATAATTCAATTTAGTTATTAATTTAGTTTAAATGGTCATGTGAGAATGTCAATACATAACAATTTGCTGGCTTCTGTATAAGTAAGTTACCCTGAAGATCTCAGCTATTCACACCTATAATTGAAATAATGCTCAGGATACATTTCTCTGCCCTAATACCCTGCTAAAAGCTAAAGATGAAGAGAACATTTCTCCAATTATCAATATGCACCATGATTTGATGTGATTTAAATTAAATTTAAATGAACAAATTTCGGTTAGGTTGTCTCATTAATCTTTATTTGATAGAAAAGTCACATATATATATAGTAAATATTTGTATTGGACATGAAATATATGGCCCACCTCATCAGTTTTCCAAAGTTTTCAGATTTCAGAATTTTAAGATCATTTCTGTCATTGTTAGTGTTCTTATTATTGTAAATGAGAAAAAATCAGCATATTCCTGTGAATGCATTTTAACTATGTCTTCTTTCTAATTACCATTTTATATGGAAATAAATCTACTTGCTTTCATTTAGATGTGAATCAGTACTTTGTTGAGAAATGTTATCAAAGTAACATATCCTATTTCAATATCTCAACACTTTTCAACCACTCAGTTTCTCAATATTTTTCTCATCTTGGTTAACATCAGAAGGCAATATTGTAAATGTCCTGGCATCTCTATATCCGCTGCAATTTCAGGATCAATTATGCTGTTGAATATCATGTGGAAATTGAGAAATGTTTATTTCTGCTGTGACCTTTTGATATTTCTCTTGAGAGGTAGTTAAAAAACTATTGACCAAGAATTCCAGTCTTAAAGTTGCTTTACTTATTAAGTAAAGTACTGGTCTCCCAATATATTCTAGGATGCAACTTATGAAAGGAAGTAAATACAAATGTTTTATCCTCACTGACCGTAGTAGTTTTTGCAAAATGTTGAATACCCACTCCTGGGCTGTTACAGTTTGCTAAAGCTGACAAAATGCAGTATACCAGAATGGGTTGGCTTTTACAATGGGGATTTATTAATTTACAAGTTTATAGTTCTTCAGCCACGAAAATATCCAAATTAAGGTATGAACATGTGACGCTTTCTCCCTGAAAAGCAGCTGCTAACAATCTTCAGCTTCTCTGCTAATGGCCAGGCCCAAGGTGACATCTTTTAGACACTCCCTTCTCTCCTTGCTTTCCTTACTTTAGCTTGTGGCTTCAGTGATTTCCTCTTTGTTTCTGTGTGTCCTCCTGTCTCAGGTTCTCTGGCTTTTCTATATGTATTTTATGCCTATGAAGAACTACAGTAAGACGATTAGTATCCAACCTGAATGAGGGGGTGGTATCTTAAGATCCTACTCATCTAAAGATCTTCCTTACAATCGGTCCACACCCACAAGAATGGATTAGCTTTAAGTACATGATCTTTTTGGGGTCCATGGCAGCTTCAAATTATCATATGGGTGTTTAAAAAAAAAAGCCTGAAAAACTTTATTTAAAATCAATGTTCTCTGTCAAGAAAATATGAGCGCTCACTTTTATAATTCATAAAACAAACCCAAGTACTAAATTCATATGAACAGTGATATTTAACTCCGAAAATATTCTTTCACACTATCATTATCAGTAATCACACTATTATTATCAGTAATCTTTAGGACACCATCTTTATAAATAAGGTCACGTTAATAAAATCTCCCATGCCATTAGAGTATCCCATGCTAAAATTGTACAATGTAATAACTCTTTTGAGCCAGTCTAATGAAAAATGTTTTGAATGTTATTGAGAAAAGACTTGCAAATCATGCCAAAAGGCTTGAGAAGAAAATCAATGCCAACATAAATTACATTAGGTAGTTAAACGACTTGTAGTAGAGTCTAGAAGGTGTATGTGTTTATTTTATTAATCTACAATGACCTGTTACGTGTATATCACCAATTATATAGTATTTCAACTTTTTCCTCTTTGAAAATAAGAAATTAAGTAATTTTCTCCATTTGTGAAAATGCTAAGAAAATGTGTATCTTATCTAGAGAATTTAATTATATGAAATGATCTGTGTTGCAGTTGAATTTGAAAACATCACTCAATTTTATTCAAGATTGTATCTATGAGCAAATGATAGAGTAGTGGTTATTGGATTTTTAAAGGAACTACATCTGGTTATGAAAATAAAGTATGTATATCAAATTTTAATTTACATTTCTATGCTTCTTCTGTCTTTGTTTTGACCAGAAAAGATATTTTTTGCAAAAATACCATATCTTTCAATGTATATCACCATTATGGCACATGTACATATAATTCCATATGTTGAACAATGACAATAAAATATTTGCTTACAAATCTTTAGGTATACAATGATTTTATCAAAAATACTTTTCTTTGAGCAGTTTCTGCCTACCAGAGTAAGCACTGAAATATATGGCACTATTACATAGTAAATTCTGTAATGAAGATATATAAAGGGTAGGGGACAAACTGCATGCAGAGACGTGAATTTCCATGCTGAAATGGGAAATGTACACAGAATGTTAATTTTTCAACTTGAAATATTTGAAGGTTTACAAAAAGACAAGGGTGTAGATTTATTTCAGGGATAAAAAGAAAACCTTCTAAAACATGGAGCTGTAAAAGACCTATTTTGTTAGGAAACGGCACAATATTCTATGTGACTTGAGTGGGAACAAGGCTAAAAAGGCAATTTGGAGTTAGGAGATCGGGTTGCTTTGTGGAGAAGATTGAAAATGGGAAGTCTTTATTTATGAGAAGGAGTCATAGCATTAGAGAAGAAAGTGCATAACATAAACAACTATGAGAAGTAAAAACAACTATTTAATATCCTTTGGGTTAGGCCAGCATAAGAGATATGTTGGATATATGTAACCTGATTTAATACTAGTTTAAAAACATGAATTTGAGATTTCTAATATTATATCAAACCAAGCTATTCCAGGGCCATGAGCTACACACACATTCTCTCTCTCTCTCTCTCTCTCTCTCTCTCTCTCTCTCTCACACACACACACACACACACACACACACACACACATACACACACACACACATCACCACCTCCAAGATCGTCATCAAATATAGTTTTCTGAGATGAATATAAAAATAAATTCTGGTAATATGTCATTGACCTACCCTATAAGAAAGAGCATAACTCTGAGAAAGTAAGTTTTTGTGATTAAATTCTAGTTGAAAATCAGGTGAAAATCAAGATCTGCATTTAGAAGGACTAGAAGAATAATGAAGATATGGTAGGAGATGTGGTTTTAAGGGTAATGCGATAGTTTACTGGACTAATGAGGTAACGAGATGGTGGCGATTAAACATTGACTTTTCTGTGTTTAAATGATGTCTTAGGTCTGAATAAATCACTTCAATGTAATTCCTAAATTAATTGATTTATAAAACAGTACTAAGGTAACATTCTTTAAAAGGAAACTAGAGCCCATGTAATAGATGTGATAAGCATCAAATTATGAAATAACATGATTTCTATCTTTATCACCTCTAGTTTTTCTTTATTTTTTCTTCCTATAAGATACTGAAGTATGTCTTATACTATAAAATACCATGTTCAAGTGAGCACCTGATTTTACTGACAATATAGGGATAAGTACTTTAAAAAATGAAAAGACAGATTTATTTGAGCAATTTATATATTTCAAGTTGATTAAGAAAATGTTAATATAATTCAGATAGTTAATATCATCTTACATGTTGTATTGGTTTCCTGCCGATGCTGTAATAAAGCACCACATATCTCGTGGCTTCAAACAAGAGAAATTTATCTCTCAAAAATCTGGAGGCCAAACATCCAAAATCAATATTATTGGTCCAAAATCAAGTTATTGGGAGGGTGTGCTGGTTTGAAAGGGTTTATACACCCTAGAAAAACCATGTTTTAATCCTAATCAATCTTGTGGGAGCAATGGTTTCTTCTAATCCCTATGCAGTGCTATAGGCTGGAAAGTTGATATTGTTATCTGCATGGAGATGTGACTCACTCAATTGTGGGTATTGAACTTGATTAAATGGAGCATGTCTTATACATGGGTCTTGATTAGCTTACTGGAATCCTATAAAAGAGAAGATTCTGAGAGAGCAGAAAAGAATGAGAAGAAAGAAAGCCATGAGATTCCAAGAGAGACAGAGTCCACCAGCTAGCAACCTTTGGAGATGATGAAGGAAAATGCCCCTGAGGGACCTACCTACATGAAGCAAGAGGCCAGGAGAGAAAGCTAACAGACTTCACTATGTGCCCTTCCAACTGAGAGAGAAACGCTAAACTTCATGGGCCTTCTTGAACCAAGGTATCTTTCCCTGGATGCCTTAGATTGGACATTTCTATAGACTTGCTTTAATTTGGAGATTTTCATGGCCTTAAAACTATAAACTAGCAACTGATTAAATTCCCATATTTAAAAGACATTCTATTCTGGCATATTGCATTCTGGAAGCTAGCAAACTAAACAAAGGGCTATATTTCTATGGAAATTCTAGGGCAGAATACATTCTGTTTTGCCTTCTAAAGCTGATGAAATGCAATATACCAGCAATGGACTGGCTTTTAACATGGGAACTTATTAGCTTACAAATTTACATTTCTAAGGCCATGAAAATTTCCAAACCAAGGCATCATTAGGACCATACTTTCTCTGAAGGCTGGTTACCAGTGAGCTTGGGCTCCTCTCTCAGATAACAGAGCACATGACAACTTCTGCTGGTCCTTCTTTCCTGGGTTTTGTTGCTTGAGCTTCTGTGTCTATGACTTTTCCTCTAAACTTCTCTGGGTGTTTTCCTTTGTTTTTTGTGCATCCTTTGTACTCTTATAATGAGCTCCAGTAAGAAGATCAAGACCCACTTAAATAAGTTGACATATCTCAACTGAAATAACCTAAACAAAAGTTCCCACCTATAAAAGGTCTATATCCACAGTAATGGATTAAACATCAACTTTTCTGAGGTACATAAAACTTCAAGCTACTATACTTTCTTCCAGATTTTTGTGGCTGCAAGCAATCTTTGACTTGCAGCCACATCAGTTCCATTTCTGCCTCCATGGTCACATTGCCTTCTCTAACATATCTGTCTAGTCCTTCTCTGCCTCCCTCCTGTAAGGATGTGATGGTATTTAGAGTCCAACTGGATATTCACAGATAATCTCCTCATGTCAATGTCCTTAATTCAATCACATTTGCAAGAACTTATAATTTTCACCAAATAAAGTAACCCTCACACATTTTATAGTGTATTTATTAGTCAAGAATCTTCAGAGGAACAGAACTATATATCTGATGATAAGAGATTTATTTTAAGGATTTGGCTCACACAATTATAGGGACTGGCAAATCTGAGATTTGTAGGGCAGGCAAGTAAACTGGAAATTCCTATGAGAGTGATGTTGCAAGCCTTGAGTCCAAAATCTGTAAGAGGAGGCAGCAGGCTGGAAACTCAGAGAAGAGAAGAGGATGTACTTCTGAGGCAAAATTGCTTTTATTTTGGAATCCTCAGTTCTTTGTTCTTAAGGCCTATATCTGATTGGATGAGGCCCACACACATTATCAAGGGTACTCTCCTTTTCTGAAAGTCCACTGACTTTTGATAGTAATCTCATCCTTCATAGACCTCTCATGTATCTACTGCAACTTCTACATCAGTGGTGATAAAAAAAAAAAAAAAAAAACTAATCTAACCCAGTTGTCACATAAAATTAACCATTACAAAAGGATTTGAACTTGGTATCTTTGGGGGACATTATTCAAACTAGCACACATATTTAGATAGCATTTCTTTTAAAATAGAACAGCTTAATTTTATTTAATTTTATGAACGTGTTGCTATTTTCCTGCAAATGCCAAGCATCTACCCACCTGATTAAAGCCAGACTTTATCTTAATTATGTAAATCACTAAAAATATTTAAAATTTATTTATAAGAAATCTCAATTAAATATTATTTAAAATATTTTATTACATCTGATTTCCTATTGGTATGTGCGTTGTAGACTTTCTTTCGAATAATGGTGCTCTCTCAGTGGGCCAACTATTAGACAGGAGACAGGTATTCAGAAACTAGTTTATAATGTGATTATCATTAGAGACCAAGATTGTTATATCATAAAATGGATCAACATTCTACATTTATATTTTTAGCATATGTGGCTCTTCATTGCCTATTTGCAAAAGTCACAGCTAAAATGTTAATGTATATATTTAATATTCTCTGTTAAGCAGCAGGTTAATGCAAGACAACCTGCTGATTTCAAGCAATAGGATAACAAAAAAATGTAGCAATTATAGATGCACTATGCTACAGCTATCGCTAGTTCCTTGTATCTCAGATCATTATACTGTTCACTTCTTCAAAGGACTAAGTCAGTCTCCACCACTGGCTCCTGGGGAGTAAAATGTTGCAATTTGATTTTTGGAATGATACTTCCAAAAGTATAAAATAATTTCATTTGGAATTGCAGATGCTATCTCACAGATCTACCTGACTACACTTCTTGCTTACTGTAATTGAACATTCAATATGAATCACCTAGGAAGTCTGTATCAGCCGAAAGCAAGATCTTTTCTACTTACTCATTAGTTAAATGCAAATGTGGGTGGCAATTAAGGTCTTTCTGTGGTATATAGGATTACATGAATTTGGATAAAGTGTCATAGCTCAGTATAGTGTAGGACATAAAAAAGTAGACTTTGGAACCCTATTGCTTAAGGCTGAATTATTCCAGTTACACACTTCACTTGCAATGTAACTTTAAGTTATTTATGGTCTCTTTAGTAAATTGGGAAAGGTACATATGATCATCTGTATTATTGCTTCCAATTTTTTTCTCCTTCTCTAAGAGACTTAAACAACACCTCCTGGTGTCATATTACTTACAAATGACTCCTTCTATGGGAAGAATATACTCTACTACAACTCTGACATCAGGATTAGCCATATGAATTGCCCATGGCCTATAAAATGTAATGGAAATTGGAACATGCCACTCCCCAGCAGAAACTATAAGAAAAGTCATGAGATTTCTCCCTCACATACTCTGTTCATGCACAGGAATTTCATGCACTAGATATACTCTGACCTTTAGTTTCAATCCCTGAACTAAGTCTCTTCATCTAGTAGAGCCATGGACAGCCATAGATGTTATAAAGCATAAGAAAAATATACAATTTAAATGTTTATATGACACTAAGATACTGAGTTAAGTGTGAAACTTGTGCATAAACTAGCAAAAGCTGAATGATAATGATAATAATAGCCACTTCAAATAATTTTTTTTGAGAAAGATTCAGGTATGAAGGAATGAAATGCTCTAAGGATGGTTATTGTATTATTTATAGTATTATGGTCATTCTTAAAAATAAGAAAATCTCTAAAGAGTGAATGTGGAATGAGTTTGCTACACAGTGCACTCTGTGAACACAGGCTCTTACACAACAGAAACTTTTATCCAGATGGCCACTTTAATACTTACACATCACAAAGGGGCCAAAAGAGCTGGAGAGAGAACTCACCATGGCGGTTCTCTTGGGAAGGCCAAACTGTTCAGGTCAGGGTCTATGGAAAGCAGCTCCGCACAGTCCACTCCATGTGGAAGGGGAAAGACCACTCTGAGCTGCCAAGGGTGGGGAATTTATCTGATGAAGGGTGGGGTCTTACCACTGAGATGTCCCACCCTGATAGGCAACTGGGGCTTCTTGTTCTTGGTTTCTGCGTTGAAGACGTGGTCAAGCCCTTTCATTAGACTATCTGCCTGTGCTGGGAAGTGAAACAGACTGAAACAATAGTAAGGGAGGGTGGTAGATGAGTGCTGGGAAATGGTGTCTGTGATTTCCCCAGCAGTGTTGCTGTGGAGATGATCACACTTTAGATTTTCGGGGTAACATTTGTGAAAAGAAACATGCCCTACTAACTATGATGTACTAAGCTAGCATGTAGAGCAATGGACATATTTTCCCAAGTTTTATTGTGAGATAAACAATAGCCATGACTTTTCAAAGTTTGGGTTTTCAAATATTCATGAGGTTTATTCAATCTCAAATATCAGGCAATGTCCCAAGACTTGCAAATTTCTTACCATTTGGCCACTACTTCTCATACTCCCCCCATAAGCTATGCTATGATTGTTCCTTGTACTACCAAAAGTATGTATCAAGATTATCTTTTGGCATAGGACAAAGTAGCTTTTGGGATAGTATTGTAATAGTTAAAAATCGCTCATTGACAGACATATGAGATGTAAGAGTATGAGATGCAGGGACATGAAAGGATTAAAATATGTCATAGCAAATCAAAATGGTGCCATTCTCTTAGTCTTTTTTTTTTTTTACCACTGAATTCCAATCCTATCTCCATGAACTCACATCCATTTGCAATTAAACAGGCCTTGTTCATTCTCAGAATTTTAAAATTCTTTAATTTAAAGGCCTTAATGATAGTTCCAGGTATCATTTTATTTAATGTGCTATAACTTAATTTTTCACAGACATGGATGTAGATGTAGATGATGTAGATATAGATACAGAAATAGATACAGTTATACACATAAAGTATAGGTACAGAGAAAGATTCCCTGTAAGCAGACCATTAGATACTCATGGGCAGGGATTAAACCTTTTATTTGTATGTATCATTCATTGACCTAGATGATAGTCAAATTAAATATTTGGTTACAGTTTTGCCCTATACATAAATAAAATACTGGTTACAAAATGTTAATATGGAAAAATACAAAAATTGCTTTATTTTCTCCCTACTCTAACTAACTAGCCCGTTTGTATCTATTGATTTCTACTCCATCAACCCAAATCCATTGATGGTTTCTTTCTAAAGGAGGGTTTTCTAGATTCTCAAGTGCAGGGATTTGCTTTTAGTAACATCATTTTTCTACTGCATTCATTAAATTTAAAATTCAACGATAAGTAAAATAAATATTTGATTTACAAAGAAGCACTTATATAAACATTCCTAATCAATGTAAAAGTAACATTAAAGATACAATTGATCCAGTAATGTCAAATGCCAGATAAAATGTCTGACTAGCCCTTATTCTCATCAAGAAATTATTGGTATAAATCAATCAAAATTTTCCGGAGTCATTTGTTCTTTTAAAAGGGTTTTATTTATTATTAATATTGTTGAGTACCAATGATGCACAAAATATTATAGGGAAGCTAAATTTATACATAATGCCCTTTTCATTTTGAAACCAGATACAAAATAAAACATTTTGGTTAGCTCAGATAGTTAAAATGATTATTTTGTGCAAAGTAGTATGTTGAATGACATGCATATATTTTCTCATTTAAAAATACTATGGCTCAATATGGCAGATACTACCATAATTCCATAATCATAGAAGGGGTTAAAGAGCCTTAAGTAATTGGCCAAGACCATGGAACTAGAAACGGGTACTCAATGGAAGACAGATTTATATCATAGCAAATTCTAAGCTTAGATCTTATATGATCTTGCTTTTTCTATGAAATCCATTTAACATTTAGACAAACAGACTTTGACATTTATTTGTTTTGCTTTTTTAGTATAAAAATAACACATGCTAATTGTAGATATATTTGAAGAGTGTGCAAAAATTTGGATGGAGTAAAGAGAAAAAAGCATAAAATACCAACAGCTTGGCTACTTCTCTTTTTATTTAATGAATTTTGTTGCAGTTCAGATGAATGCACACACACACACACACAAGCTGTCACAGTGTGTTCCCAAACTTTTTGCTTAATATTATGGTACATCTGTTTTCTTCAGCCACTAACTGTCCTCATAAAATACTGCTGAATCTGATGTGTTCTACTTACACCGTCAGCACAATCATGTCATTACACTTCAGGGTGGTTTTAGTTGTGAAGAAAGGAAGATTCGCTGACACTATGAGGGGGAAATTTAGGCATCTGTTCATTTTTTCAGGGTGTCGCATTATAAGGTAAATACCAAATCAAAGGACATGAAGAATTTTACAGTTCTAGAGAGCTCTTGAACAATTTCCATTTTAAAAAGAAATTAAATACTATTTATATAATATGCAATAAGAGTAAGTAAAAGAAAAAAAAGAGATACAAAGGAACCTAGAGAAATTTTCATCTGGAGAAGTGTCAGAAGTTTATCCAGAGGAAGAAAGGTTTAATGGGAAATTTATGGATAAGAATTTTTATATAAAATAAAGCTTTTTAAAGTATTTATTAAGTGCCTGGCCTAAGGACATCATTGTACTAGGCAGTCATTCTTTCTTTCATATTCACTCATCTGACTTTGTTCAATCATATAGTCATTCTGTAAGGCAGATTTTCATTTGTTAGTCTCCTTCGGCACTTTTTTTTTGTTACTTTGGTCATCCCTTTGGTCAATAATCTAATCTACATTTTATGTGTACTACAGGGCAAATAGCATTGTAGGTGCTAGAATACAGTGTGACATGCAAAACAAACAAACAATCCTGGTCCACATGTTGCTTACACCCCACTGGTGATAGAACCCTTGACTAGCTGGTGAACAGCAAACATCTCTGTTAGCGAATCTATGAGTGAATATGTTTACCTAACATCTCCCAGTGTTTCCTGAAAGTGACTGAAGGTAACTTGCCGTGCTCATGGTGATTTTACAAGTAAAGGAATGAGAAAGGACGTCCAAGAAACTGTGTGAGTCATGGCATAAAAATGAAAATGATAGGCCATAACCAGGTAGTAACGATAAATCTGCTTGAGTCATGGGGTTTGAGAAAAGTAAAATACATGAGGTGGCTGGATATGCTGGAAGGGTACAGATTCTGACAGCTAACAATTGGGGGAATGATCAGATTTTTCTTCTACAGAGGTAACTTCAGTGGCTATGAGGAGGTAGGTTGTAAAGAAGCAAGGAGTGAGATGACAGGTGTGAGACAGAGAAGACAGTATTACACTACTGTCCCTTTCAAAGTATGACATAATGATGTTTCTTAATTAAGGTAGTTGGTGGATAATGAAGAAGGTGTAATGAGAAGCCAATCAATATGTAGAAACAAATGAAAGAGCACTTGGAAAATATGTTACCCAGAAGTTGTATGAATTTCTCTGTTTCTATGTCAGAGGTCTTGGCTTTTTGGCATCCCTTGTCTCTTCTGTACCTAAAGCATCTGGCTGGGTCTAGTGGCAGCAAGGACCTGGTATGATATTTGAAGTCAGAGGAATTTACTTTGAAATATTGCCCTGCCATTTACTAACTTGTGACCTTGACCATGTTGCATAGTTTCAGAAAGCCATTATTCTAGAATCTAAAAATAGAGAAATAATTATACTACTCTCAGAGTGCCTTAGGTGTATTAATGGATATTTCATGTATGAAATAATTTGCAATGTATAAATTGCTATTGCAGAATTATACCAAGAACAGGAAAAAATGAAGATTATATTACTCCAGGCTTTCTATTTATTCCTTTTAACAAATTATTCTGACCCTTACATTTTACTTCTATTATGCTTGTATTCATAATTATTTAAAATGCAAATATTTTTGCATCTGCTTTGTGAATTTTATAATAGAAATATTTTGACACTGACATGGAAAAATTTAGAAAGAAAATAAATATGTTTTCTTTTACATTGCTGTCATTTTTTTGCCCTGTGGCTGACCTATGGTTTAAATGAAGTTTCGATTTCTAAAATCACTGTCTATGTTTTGAGTCTACTTCTTTGTCTGTTTCTAATCAACACTTTTGTCAGTGAAGTGTCACTATGGAAGACAATAAATTAATTCTTTCAAATATGTTTCTGGCTGATAATGATTAATGTGCAATCTTTCCATTGTCTTTACTTTTAATTCTGTATATTTCATACTAAAATTCGAAGACTTAATCAGAGGGTGCTGGGGAAAGTATTCCACGTAGTAATAAAAGGATGTCAGAAGAGGTATTTTCAGCTAAGGGATCCTTCCTGTTAATCTATAAATGTGTAAAGAAGACAAATATCACACCATTGCAGCATTTTAATTATTAGTGAGGATTTCTCCAAAACCCAGTTGTCTAACTGAATGTTCTCCCTCAATTTCTCAAGGTAAAGAAATCATAACTAGTGTATGTGCTTATCACTTGATGGTCAAGACAGAGTTAGATCTGAAAAACCTACTTTTAAAAAGTGCTATTGAATATAGACTAATGGGCAAAAAAGGATATTTAAAATCCTGAAACATATAAAAATATATTCAACTAGCTATCAAGTAAATAAAATGCATACAAAACTCTACCAGGCAAAATATTAAATAAAAAATTGTAGTATATGTATCAAGGCACTCATACACAGCTAATGGTTGGTTAAATCTTTACAAATTTTCTGAAGAGTAAATTTCTAATATGTATCTAAAGGGTAAAAAGTACATGTGCTGGTCTGAAAGGATGTTTGGACCCTAGAAAAGCCATATTTTAATCAAAATCCCATTTCATAAAGGCAGAATAATCCTTATTCAATACTGTACATTTGATACTGTAATCAGATCATTTCCCTGGAGGAGTGATTTAATCAAGAGTGGTTGTTAAACTAGTTTAGGTGACAACATGTCTCTGCCCATTTGGGTGGGTCATGATAAATTTCTGGAGTCCTATAAAAGAGGAAACATTTTGGAGAATGAAGGAGATTCGGAGAGAGCAGAGAATGCTGCAGCACCATGAAGCAGAGTCCATGAGTCAGCAACCTTTGGAGATGAAGAAGGAAAACGCCTCCTGAGGAGCTTCCTGAAACAGGAAGCCAGGAGAGAAAGCTAGCAGATGACGCTGTGTTCGCCGTGTGCCCTTCCAGCTGAAAGAGAAGCCCTGACTGTGTTTGCCATGTGCTTTCTCACTTGAGAGAGAAAAATCCTGAACTTCATCAGCCTTCTTGAACCAAGGTATCTTTCCCTGGATGCCTTTGATTGGACATTTCTATAGACTTAAAATGAATCAATGGGCAATCATTGCAGATTTTTGAGTAAAGAAGTGAAAATAAATTCAGTAAAAAAAATGTTCATAAAAGTCCAGACTAGTTTCATCCCAGAGAAATTTCTGCAGTGATGGAAATGTTTCATAAAACTGTACTGTCCAATATGGTAGCCAATAGCTATAGGCAATAATTGTGATTTGAAATGTGGCTAAATAATTACTTTAAATTTAAATTTAAATATTTGCCTACGGCCCATGGCTATTCTCTTGGGCAGAGTAGTTCTCAGTTGTGTGCAAAACTAGAGTAAGAGACGACAACTTGGGAGACTTACTGTAAACCAAATTTAAAAAGGCTCTGGGACTGAATGTGGATGAATGAAAAGGTAAAGAAAAAGAATAATAAAGGTTAAATTGAAAGAACATTATTGAAGAAGAACCAGTAGAGGTTACTGGCTAGAAGAAGGAAAATGTAGAAGAAAATGTGGAATCAAAAAACATTTGATTATGCAAGCCTAAAGAAAACTCTACTTAAAAATCAGTTCATTACAAAAGAACTGACCCTTTACTGTTTATTGTCATTTTGCCTCTAGTCAGGTTTATATGTTTGCTTTTTCCTAGTAAAATGTGTAAGTAGGTTATATCTAATTTTCTAACACATCCTTGGGAGACTTTCATTGAAAAACAAGTTTTAACTGGATATTCTACAGGATTTTATAAATCACTGTCAATTATAAATCATTTACTCATTTATTTCTTTTAATCAAATTTGCTTCTGTTAAACCGCAGTATATTTTGGCATTATGTAAAATGCCTTGGGCCAACTTTCTACAAAAAAATGATTCTAATGAAGATTTTCTACCTGTTACCTTTTACCTGCCATCTTATGATTCCATCAATATTAATTAGCATGGTTTTACACTTCAATCTTTTTCCTATTTTTTTATATAAATATTTATACATATGTTTTTGGCTAAATAAAAATTGTAGCAGGGCGGTGCAAAGGTGGCTCCCTGGGAGAATTCTCACCTGCCATGCCAGAGACCTGGGTTCAATTCCCAGTGCCTACACATGCAAAAAAATGAAAAATTAAAAACGAAACTGTAGCAGTGTATTTTCTACAAATATTAAGCTCTTTAATCAATTACGGTAATTTTTTATTGATTTTAGCAATATTATAGTGACCACTGCCAAAAGATAACTCCCAAGTGAGTAAACAAGATACAAGAAATACAATTGTAACTTTATTGTATCTAAAATATTAATGGTAATTACATATTTAATGTGCTTTAAATAAGATAAACAATGTAACAATGTAAATATTTAAATGTCTAAAGTTTCTTATGAGTGCTTTTGCTTGTGGTTATATATATGTCCATTCTAGGTGTGTGTACATATAATACCTACCAATTTTAAATTTTTTTATGGCTTTGTATGATTTTAAAAATAACAAATGATAATAAGACAATGAAACAATAACAAGTTATAAAGTGAAAAGTGATAATATCAGTTGATCTCTCGATAGCTAACCATTTTAATACGTCAGTAAGAATTTTTTCCAAAAGTTTTAAGATGACAATAACAATACATTTTATCTTATAAATCAACTAGTTAATTTCATTATTCCACTACATCAACCTTTTTACTTCCTTATTTTCATATTGACTTAATGATTATTTTCACGGTATTCCATAGTACCTATGTGTCATATTTTACTTAACCAATCCCTATTTAATGCATATTTACGTTGTTTTTATTTTTAGATGTTACAGAATGAGAATTCTGTCATGGGAATTCTTGTGTCTATATCCTTTCTCAAAGGTATATTTAATTCTTCTGGATAGAGTCCTAGAAGTGGAATGGCTGAAACATTTAGATTCCTAAAAGTAGAATGGCTGAAACATTAATGAAACTCATGCCTTACATTTTTTCTTAACTTTCTTTACCATTTTAATTCCAAATAACTATGTGTACTTTCCCTAGTATATCAATAAACTATGTATTAACAATTAACATGAAATCTGACAGCTATCAAAACATATTATATGTTCATTGTTTTTTATCATTAAAATTATCAAAAATTGTTTCAGAAAATTTTTAACTTCTTGTACTTGCTCAGCTTTTAATTTTTTTCAGTTTATTCATCCAGTTCCACTAATATTCCATTTACCTTCCCTTATGGGTTTGTGGAGGTTCTTTGAACAATGATAGTACACACACATATATAATACTCTATACAATGTATTTTGCTTGTATTTGTTTTTATGACAAGAATTAGAAAACATAGCTTTTTATTTCTATAATATAAAGCATGTGATTTTTCTTTTAGTGCTTCTGTAGTTGTGTACTGCTCTAGAAACCATTGTTTATCACAATGAAAAATAATTCCTTAATTTGCTCTTGAAACAATTGCAAACAAAAACTGTTATGAAAGTTAAAAAAAACATTAAAAATAGACTCCGTAGACCTTTTTTTCCTCAACCAGTTGGCTTTATATTACTCTTTCCGGTAGAATGTTATGTAAGGACACTGACTGAAGAGAGCAGGAGAATGACACTTTCCTTCTTTATTTTCTTCCTTGGGTGTGCTGGTCTTTTTTTGCACAGCATCAAGAAGACTGAGCTGGGAAAGGGTAGAGGATTGCATGGCCCTGACATAGAAACTGTGGCCTGCACTCATTGGCTAGGTTCACCCTCAGCCATTTGAAGGCTGCTCTTGCAAACCTGCTATGACCCATGCCCTGCATCTTGTGTCTTCACCAACAAGCAGTGGACTTCTCTTCTGGACTGGCTATAACTCACATTCCCCAGTATGTTTCATTGTCACGGATAGGCTGCTTTGCTCCCATGGCCACCCTTTTCCTTCTCAGAGGTCAGAAGCTCAGAGTCATGGTTGTCTATACCTTTGAATTTTATACCTTACTTTTTCACTCTCCTTCAGTCTTAAAGTAGTAGCTATCTTCTGAGATCCAATGTCGGTACCTTTAGAGATCTCTGTCAATACTTTCAGCAGTTAACAACCTTTCACTGGACAAATTTCCAAATATATATATATATATTCTTTTTCTGTTCAAGTTACTCACATGGTTTTTGTCTCCTGGCAGGACTTTGATTAATTTAATTCTTATACTTTTGATTTTTTTTGGATTTTCTAATTCC
>PVIY010007186.1:67833-83637 GCA_004026745.1 Myrmecophaga tridactyla
AAGTATTGAAAAGTCAGGTCTTTTCTCACTGATTTGAAAGACACCTTTCTTGTTTAATTAATAAGTATCTAAGGATCTTCTCTTTCTGTTCTGCTCAATTAGCTTTTTGTGCACCAAAACCAAGCTGCTTACATTTGCTTCTCCTTATTGTACATGTTAATGTATTTTGAGGCATTTCATTCATTTCGTCCTGCCCTTTTAAGCTGAAAGAAATGTTTTGACTTTGAGGTTTACTTCATTTCATTAATGAAGTTATTTTTAAAATCTTAAATTTTCTCCTAAAACTCACCTGTACTATTCATGTCCCTGTGCCTGCATTTTGGCAAGAGATAACCTGGCTGGTAATATGTCTGGACAGTAGAAAAAATAGCAGTGGGAGAATGCTGGAAGTTAATCTGCAACATCCCATCAGGGAAGAAACTTTCTTAGGTAAGAGCTGATTTTGATGGAATTGTATTGGGTTTTATTTAAAGGCACTGATTTAGTTTTTTCTTGCATTTCCTCCTGAAATGCATTGTTAACCCTGAATACAATTTGTAGTTATTCCCAAGATATATAAACATAGTAAGCTGATCACCGTTATTTTGAAAGTCAAGAAATTATGCCAGTTCCAGTCTATTACTGTAATTTCTATAGCAAAGATAGGCTATATTTAGGCTATATTTCCTACATCAGATCATATCTAATTTACTTCTAGTTGGACATCTTTGGTGAAACTATTTCACAAGTCCATGGGACATATCCATAATTTTTATAAAATGAACAATTTCAAAGGGATCAAGACAGATCCCTTAGATTATATGAACATTTAGAACTTGTCTGCAGTCCAAGAGAGGCAGTGCCTTTGAAACGAATAATCTTTACGGTATCTGTGTTAGATGGGGTTCTCTAGAGAAAAAGAACCATCAGGAGATTTATAATCTATTTATATATAAGCTTTATATATTTATATAAGGGTCTCACACAACCATGGAAATGGAAGAGTCCAAAATTCATAGGCAGGGGACAGGGCTGGCAATTTTGATGAAGGGTTTTACAAACTTCACAGGAAAGGCTGGCTGGCTGAAGAAGCAGTGAAAACTCTCTCTTCTCCCTTAAAAATCTTCAACTGATCAGATCAAATCTGCCTGACTGGATTATCTCCTTGGTGGGCGGGGCTCCCTTAGTTGACCTTGGATGTAATCAACCACAGCTGCAATCAACGACTGATGATTTCATAAACCAGTCCTCTTATTTAACAACCAGCTACAAAATATCCTTGCAGTAGTGGTTAGTCCAGTGCTTGCTGAACCAGACAACTGGGCACCATCCCCTGGCCAAGTTGACACTAGAACCTAACCATCACAGTATCCAAACAAGGCCAAAGAAGTTAAAACGCTAAACATATTACTAGAATTGAATTAGAAAGCTTACAATCGACACATCATAATTTAGTTGCCAAGCATCTGAACTCTTTCCTATATTTGGTGATTTTACATCATCTAGGAATTGGTGAGAGTAGAGCTCACCTTACTTTGTAGAAGGCAAATGAAATTATTTATTAGATTGTATTAATGTTTCCAAATAACCAGTGCCCTCCCTATAAAAGGATTTTGCATCTCTGCCTATTGCTATGCTACTCTAAGTGCTTCTCTGGCAAGAGTTTAATTTCCTGTCCCACTAACATCACACTTGGCAATGCAATCTGCTTTCATGAAGGCAAAGTGAGCAGAAGTGATTGGATGCAATAACAGAGCAGAAGCTTCATAGCTACCACATGACTCTGCTTTTTATACCTAGGTCCTAAAATGAGAACACACAAAGACTAGAAACTCAGTTAACAACCAACTATCATGCAAAGGAAGGAAGAAAAACATGTTTTTAAAGTTGGGGAATTGTATTTACTGCAGCATACTCTGAAGGAAGCCAAGCAATGCCCTCAGTGTCCCACCTAAGTGACGGATATGTCGCATGACTTTCCCCATCAGAAGCACCCATTTTAGATAAGGAACTGGGAGCTGGAGACCTAAAAATGTAGGAAGAGAGGAGAATGCATTCTTTTGGTAGTGGCAACTGGATTATCCATGTTCATTTTCCAGAAGCAAAAATATCTATTGTTTGATGCTGGCAACAGAAGCAGCAGTTCAAGCAGTGCTCTAAATTATTTACGGGCAGCAGGAGTTCCACTGTTTCTGTGGTAATGATTTGGCTGAAATTTTTGCTGCTGTCTACCTCTGTGCTTCCAACTCTAGCATCCTGTGTATTTCTGTGAGATAACCACCAACCTCTGTGCTTAAATCATCTAGCCATTTTCTGATCTTTTTTTTCAAATAAACAAACCATTTCAGAAAATTTTCTTAGAAGGGATGCAGACAATCATTCAGGGAAATAGAAATGATCCATGGATTGTCTGAGCAGGTTTATATGAAAGCATTTTAAATCCCACTAGTCTTATTGGATGATTCTTGGGCATCCTAGCCTGTGGTGGAAGAAAACAATTTTTAAAAAATTTAGTTTGTGATCACCTGGAAGAAAGTGTATATTGGAAACGAATGTTTAAGAGATTGAATGGCCATTTTCACAAAACAGGGTGCAGGGCATAAAATATGTAAGGACTATGGGGTGAAGGAATTCTAAGTTTTGAACTACTTACAAGAAAATAAAAGCTAAATTTCCTAAATATCTTTCTCAAGGCAAGGGCTGAAGCACAGAGGCATTTTATTTACTATACTGAAGAAGCACTTATCATTTGCAGCAACTAGGTTTCGACGGATGAAACTAAATGCAAAGTTTGAATTTGTGAGCTGCCAAATTACACTTTTGGTTAGATTTAATATTAAATTAGGTAAGTATCATTTTTATCTCAATAATAGAACAATTTCCAAATATTTTGGTAATCTCGTAATGAAAAGATCCCGAATCCCACCTTATATATAAAAATGCCACATTCATAATTTCCCAAGGTCTTTGCTCCTCCTCTCTACCAAACAGATATAACCTTCCCAGAAATTAAATTACAAGTTATGAAAACTTTAAAAATACAATCTTCCTATCTTTATCCAGTGAAGATCTTTGACAGTACTCAAAGTCACATCCAGTAAATTTTGGTTTTAGTAATGTTAAAAAATGAAGGTCCTACCCGTCAATCCTGTATATCTTAATGTAATGCCAGGATACATCCCACGGTATATTGAACAGCTAATCAATAAGTATTGGCAAAGTCTCTTGAGAGATGGGAGAAAAAATATGGAACTATTAAACTTTACTGCTGGGGACACCCCTGATACTGTGTCAAACATTAGGGACACCCAAATCTATAGGCCAAGCCTTTGATCTTGAGGCTTGCTCTTGTGAAGTTTATGTTTGTAACAGAAAAGCTGAATTCTTAATTCTCTCTGATCCTGGCACCATGGGATCAACAATGCCATCCTGATCATAAGGGGAAAAAGAAGTGAAACAAATAAGGTATCAGTGGCTGAAAGAGTTCAAATAGAGTCAAGAGGCTACTCTGGAGTTCACTCAATGTAAACTTCAGCTCCTTACCATAGCTTTCCAAACCCCAACCAAAACCATTCCTGCCAATCCTAAAGAACACCTAGTGTGTTACATAAGATTCTACAAAGTTCTCATACACTAGGGTAACTTTCCAGAAATGTACAAACTCCAGGTACTTCCCTGGATCCACTAAGTTCTGAAAAGCAGAGGGGCCAGCCTCTCCAGAACAGCAACTAGTTCCATCCCCCATCCCATATTATTGACAGTCTCTTCTAGTATGAAAAAATAAGAATGGGCACAGCTCAAATACCCTTAAGAGTGGAAGAAAGATCAAAGGTGGTGGTGGAGTTCTATAGAAAAGGTAGGGTTTAACAAACGAGTATGATTGCTGAATCATTATATTGGAATTTTCTTTAGTCTCTAGTGTCTTAGAGCAGCTAGAAGTAAAAACTTAAAATTGTGGAATTATAACCCATACCAAACTCTGAAATCTATTCTGCAACTAATTGTTGTGATGCGCTCTGAAATTTATTGCTTTTTTGTATATATGTTATTGTGCTGGTTTGAAAGGATGTATGGATACTAAAAAAGCCATGTTTTAATCAAAATCCCATTTGTAATGGTGAATCTGTAATTAGATAATCTCCCTGGAGATGAGATTTAATAAAGAGCAGTTGTCAAACTGGATTAGGGGAGATGTGTCTCCACCCACTTTGGTGGGTCTTGATTAGTCTTTGGGGTCTTATAAAAGAGAAACATTTTGGAGAATGAGAGAGATTCAGTGAGAGCCAGAGAAGAATGACAGCCATGAGAAGCAGAGAGCCCACTACTCAGTGACCTTTGGAGATGAAGAAGGAAAACTCCTACCAGGGAGCTTTATGAAACAGGAAGCCAGGAGAAAAAGGTAGCAGATGACGCTATGATCTCCATGTGCACTTCCAGCCAAGAGAGAAAATGTGATGTGTTTGCCATGCGCTTTCTCACTAGAGAGAGAAACCCTGAACTTCATTGGCCTTCTTGAACCAAGGTATCTTCCCCTGGATGCTTTTTATTGGACATTTCTATAGACTTGTTGCAATTGGGACATTTTCTCAGCCTTAGAACTGTACACTAGCAACTTATTAAATTCCCCTTTTTAAAAGTCATTCCATTTCTGGTATATTGCATTCTGGCAGCTAGCAAACTAGAACAGTTATTTTTCACACAAAAGAAAACAAAAACAACAACAAAAAGAATTGTGTTTTGTAGGATGCTGGCTTGAAGATTGATTTCAAGATCTTTTTTGGTAATTTTAATGTGTAAAGTATGCAGGAAGCGTTTTTGTCAAGGAAAATAAGAGTACTTCTTCTCCTAAAGTAAAATACCTAATTGTGGCAGAATGAGAAATATGAATGTGTTGGTCAAAATGGATGGATGTAGAAAATTGTAGAAGTCTTCTTGAAAGTGAATTTTATTGGTTAAGGTTGACTAAGATTTTATAGTTTTATAAGATTTTTAATAGTTTTCTCATCAGATGTATCTTCATGGAAAACAAAAATTTGTTTTTCACTATGTTAAAATGACATGGTTTTCTTGGATTATTTGCTTTCTCTTAGTGAGAAGCTATAAAAGGTTTTTAACTATCTGGGCAATCTGCCTAGATAACAAACATTCTATGTCCTATCAGACCAATATACTTATTGATATGTATGTTACCAATCTACTACCTTATTGTTTTGCACAATACCTCCTCACTTTAGAGAAAAAAAAGTCTTTTTAAAATCATGTTAACTCCTCTATTTACTTTCAAACTTTTATGTCACCTTGACTGAATAAAGCATAAAAAACATTGCTTTGGAAAAAAAAAAACAAAACTAAGGCCCTAAAATCCAAATAAAAACAGGGAGAAGTAGGAGGAGATTTGACCCTTGAAATAAGGGAACATCACTGGGTGAGGTCTACATAACATTTCCAGTAAGTGTAGTATATGGTAGAGAGAAACCAGGTAGAAGTCTATATACAGAGGTTAGGCTTTCATGGCTCCAGGTGGAAAGCAAGAGCTGAGAAGGTGAAAAAGGTGAGGATCTCACCTGTGTGGCAATAAAGTTTAGAGATTTAATCATGCCAAGTTATACAGTCTGGGAAAACACCCATTCATTCCATCGAGATCCCAAAAGGAATATACCTTCACAATAATGAAATGTCCTAAGCTTATGGATACATCCTGGCATTAAGGTAAAAAAGGAACAGGAAATAAAATGGATATGTCCTAGAAGGATTGATCAAGAAAAAACAGAGAAAGTTTAATACACTCATATCAAGAATGAAAGAGAATATCACTAAAGATCCTACAGATATTAAACAAATAAAGGAATATTAAGGACAATACTTTGCTAATAATTTAAATAACAGATAAAATATAAAAAGTCTTTTAAAATTATGTCCACAGTTAACTCCAGAAGAAGCAGAAAGCACTCATAATCCAATAGCTATTAATTAAATTGAATTTTGAATCAAAAAAGCATTTCCTCATAGAATAGGACAAGCATAATTGATTGTAGGGGGAAATGGCAATTCTATAAGACATTTAAAGAAAAAATGTTACCAATCACGTGCATATTATTTCCGGAAACAGAAGATGGAAAAGGATTTCCCAAATTTCTTTTAGGTATGATGTTAAAATCTGACAAAGGTCTTTAACTTTCTCTAATATATATAAAAAGACAAATATGCATATATTTAGCTTTCTGATTATATTTATTTTTCAATTATATATATATATCTTTCTCTTATATATTATAAATATAATAGATTATATTATTCCTCATAAACACGCTCAGAAATATCCATAACTCAATAGTAGCATATCATATCCAATAATATGTAAAAAGTTTAATATAGCCTGACCAAGTAAATCTGTCTCAAGAATGCAAGTTTAGATTAACCTTTGGAAAATCAAACAGTTTTGACTTACAATATTAATGATGATAAAAGATATCATCTTAAAATAGACATTACAAAAAGTCGACAAATTTCAAAACTTTTTAATGGCAATAATTCTCAGAAAACTAGGAATTTAAGAGAATATCTTCAAATTGAAAAAGATTATATGGGAAAACACCACATAAAACCTTGTACCAATTGTGAAATATCAAAGTATATATGGTAAGAAAGCAATGATTTCGACTCTTCCACTCTTATTCCTTCTTTTTCAAATTGACTAGATATCCCAGCAAATAAGGGAGTTAAAAGAAATAAAAGTATGGGTGGGCCACAGTGGCTCAGCAGGCAGAGTTCTCATGTGCCATGTCGGTCCCGGTGCCTATTCATGCAAAAAAAAAAAAAAAAAAAAAAAAAAAAAAAAAAAAAAAAAAAAAAAAAAAAAAAAAAAAAAAAAAAGGAAGAAATAAAAGTATAAAGCACAATAAAACAAGAAAGACTAATAGACTAATAAATGTATTAATATTGGAATGGGAGTAAACTACTTTATTGACAGATTATGTAGCTGTATGCCTTAAAAATACTAATACCCAAAATAAATAGTGGACTGAATAAATTCACTAACTAATTCAAGTTAGCATAAGAAAAAAATGTGAAAGTATTTTTAAATGCTAGTACATAACAACTAGAAAATAACAGAAAGCAAACGAGTATTAAAATATTAAATAAATCATAAAACTCCTAAGAATAAGTATAACTGAAATAGTTAACATCCCTTCATTGTAAATAATAAATATTACTATGAAAGATTAAAGGCCTAGATAATCAGATATATATATGTATATATACCAGATAAATTCATTAGAATATTTGCCATTGTTAAGAATTAAATTCTTAAATTTTATACATATATATAAACTTAGTGAAATCCTGACCTAAATTCCGGAGCTTGTTTATATTTCTTTACATGGGCAGGCACTGGATACTGAACCTGCCCAAAGCTTTGCTTATAGAAATTCATAAGTTTATGCTCAAACATTTATAGAAATAACAATGTATCTAGAAGCCAAAATAATTTTGTAAACAAGTATTGATAATCCATGCTAGCTCATTTACAGGCTTACTATAAATATACAGTAATTTAGACAGTGAGATTGAGTTTAGGATTTATCAATATAACAGAATAAACAGTTCAAAACAAGCAAACGTATATATGTACAATTGATTTTTGCTAGGACACAAAGGCCATTTAATGTCAGCAAACAGTTCTCAAGCAACTAGATATGGAAGACATGTGCTTCTTCACCTAATTTACACTGCACAAAAATAAATTCAAGATTAGCCCTGGACCTAAAAATAAAAGCGAAAACAATAATACCTCTAAAACAAACAAAAGAAAGTATGGTCCTATTCTTTTGAAGTAGGCAAACATATCCTCAAGAAGACAGAAAAAGACATATATTTTAAATTATACACGGGATTCATCAGAATTAATTATTTCTGGGTATCAATAGACACTCTTTATGGAATACAAAGGCAAAGAAATGGCTGCAATGGAAATTCACTATACGTGCATTCTGTCAAATAATTACCATAAGTATACATAAATAAATCCTATAAATCAATAAATAATACACAACCCAGTATAAATGTGCAGAATATGTCACTGAACACTTCATAATAGAAGAGACCAAAATTTCCACAAGCATATAGAGCAGTGCTGAGGTTTCTATGGTATAAAGGAAATGTATACAAACCATAATGAGATTGTAGTCGCACTCAATAGAATTACTACAATTGCAAAGTCTGACAACATACAATGCCATAGATGTAGGCTGCTTGGAATTTGCATATATTACTCATGGGGAATTAAAATAGTTTAAAATTTTGACTAACTTTCTGGCATTTCTTATGACATACTAAATACAGTCCTAAGTAATATATAAAATATGAAAACATAGGTCTACAAATGTATCTTTATAAAAATATTTATAGCTGTTTGAATCATCATAGTCAGAAATATAAACAAAGTGCACATGAAAAAAGAATGAACAAAATACTGTTATATTTGTAAAATCAAATAGTACTTATTCATTAAAAATAATTGTTACATGCAACAGCATGGAGAGTTCTCAAAATATTGTTACTAAAAAGGATACAAAGTAAAGAATCAGATTTAAGCCCCAAACCTTTTAGAAGACATTTAGAGACAAATTTGCATGACCTGAGATTCGGTAATGGATTCTTAGATATCTCACCAAACCCTGGGCAGCAGAAGAACCAACGGAAAAATCCAACTTCAATAAAATTACAAACTTTTGTGAATCAACAGGCATTATCAAGAGAGTGAAAAGACATCCTGCAGAGTGGGAAAATACAGTTGCAAAACATATATATGATTAGTTAATATCCATAATATCTGAAGAACTTTTTTAATGCAACAATAAAAAAGACAAACATTGCAATTAAAACGTTGGGCAAAGGGCCTAAATACACATTTTTCCAAAAGGATATACAAATTGTCAATAAGCATATTAAAAGATGTTCAAAGGCATTAGCTATTAGAGAAATGCAAATCAAGATGCAATGAGATACCACTTCATACCCATAGTCAAGGCTATTATTCTTTTAATAGAAAAATATAAATACTGGAGAGGATGTGAAGAAATTGGATATATAGTGCATCATTGATGTGAATGTAAAATTGTAAAGCTGCTATTGAAAGCAATATGGCGGTTCTCATCAAATAGTTAAATATAGAAGTCCTATGTAAAGTGATGATCCATTCCTAAATACATATCCAAAGAAAGTGAAAACAGGGACTCAGGCAGATACTTGTGCTCCAGCATTCATAGCAGCTCTATTCATGATGGTCAAAAGGTAGAAACAATCCAACAGATGAATGACTAAACAAATGCATTATATATACACTATAAAATCATGCACCCATAAGAATAAAGAAAGTTGGGAGACATGCTGTGCCATGAATGAACCTTGAAACATTATGTGAATGAAACAAGCAAGGCACATGAAGGCAAAGATTGTTTGATTTCACTTATATTAGATCTCCAGAAAGAGCAAAGTCAGAGAGACAGAATCTAGATTAGAGATTTTCCCTAAAAGGGGGAAGGGAAAGAGGTAGTTTCTGCTTGAAGGATTTAAAGTGTAAGTAAGTAAGAACTAATATTAAAAAATAAACCTAAAGCTTCTAGTAGGAAACAAAGTAGAAAAATCTTTGTGACTTGTGATCGGCAATGATTTCATAGATATGACACTCAAAACACTCTCCATTGAAGAAAACTATTGATAAATCAGATTCTATCAAAACTAAAAATTTTGGGCCGGCCACGGTGACTCAGCAGTCAAGAATGCTTACCTGCCATGCCAGAGGACCTGGGTTCGATTCCCAGTGCCTGCCCATGTAAACAAACAAACAAACAAACAAACAAAAAACTAAAAATTTCTTTTCTTTGAATGGCACTGTTAAGAATGTTAAAAAGGGAAACAACAGACGAGGAGAAATTACACAGAATGGGTATCAGAGATTACTTACATCTTGATTTAAAGAAAATAATCCAGTTATGAGGTTAAAGAACAAGCAAAACTAATCTATGAATTTGAGGTGATAGAAGCCAAAATAGTGGTTGCCTAAGGATTCTGGGAAGAATAGCTCTGGGATGATGAGAATGATATGTCTTGATTTGGGTTTGGTTACAGGGTATAAGCACTTACTAAAAGTCATTGACTTATGCAATTAAAATCTGTGCATGTTTATATGCAAATTTTATTTTGATCAGGAAATGGTTGCATTCAATTTCCAGAAGCAGTAGTGTCCAGGACTATATCATCTGGGGTTCAACGCAGCAAGTGCGAGCTACTGTATCTATATTTAGCCATTGGAACCATTGAACTACTGTTATCACAACTCTATTGGTGGGATTGTTCTTGTTATTTAACCTCTTACAGTCCTGGATGCAATATGTTCTCTTTTGTTTGTTTTGTATGGTGTATGGCGGGGGTCACATTTCATTCTTTTTCCATGTGAGTATCCCCTTATTGCAAAACTATTTGTTGAATTTTGCTTGTTTGTTTGTCTTGTTAGTTTGCTTGCAAGTTTGTTTGGGAAGTGCATAGTATATTTTTAATGCAACTTTTTTCCCCCTTAAATAATGGATTTCTTCTGCTTGCAACTGAAAACTCTGATTTCTGAGAGTGATATTTGGAACCAAGATTGTATTGAATCAAGGAAATTGTGATAATCTTAACATGTTTCCTGGCCAAATCAGGACTGACAACTGTAAAAATTAACTAAAAATTAAGATAATAGGACTCAGTATTCTGTCCTTGGCATGCAGTTGTGAAATAAAGTTATTAAATATGAATCCAAGAAATAAAGTAAATCCTTAGATGGAAAACATTTTATGAATATTGCAATTATCATCATATAGAACTTTTAGATCTACTTTCTTATAACTACTTTTCTTAGTTTGTTTTTTTTTTATTTTCTTCCCAATTTATATTCAAAATTGACTTGGCAAATTATAGAAACTATACTTTGGAATTTTTTCTTCATGATTTGCTATAAAGATTTATTTGAGTAATAAAAAATAAAGGATTACATATTTGTTATACTAAATCTTCCCTTCAAAGTTCCCCTAACTATCCAAACCAGCAATGGTATGTCTAATCTTTCTCACATTTGTAATTTCTCTGACTTTTTCCTCTACTAATGGTGAGAGTAAACTCTCTGCTTTTAAAGGGCTCATGTGATTACATTAGACACACCCAAATAATCTCCCTTTTGATTAATTCAAATCAATGAATTTACATGTGCAAAATTCCCTTTGTCTTGTAAGATTATATAATTGTGAGTATGATATTTCATTTTATTCACATCATAGTTCTGAGGAATAAGGAGGAAGGATTTGATCATCCATTTTAGGGTTCTGCCTAGCACAGTATTAGAATTTGAATTTAGCCAAAGAATTCAGAATTCTTTTCAGCTATACTATTTGGATAGTGGAGTATTTTGGGTTTTCAAAGATGAGTTTATTGTGTGTAAAAAAAAAAAACAGTTGTCTCCTTTATAGCTTTTTATAATTTATATTTATTTTCCTTTTTGTATTACTATGTCTATAAATTTGAAACTTAATGAAATTTGATGTCTTTTCTTTGTGGTTTTCTCTAATAAAAACACTATAATATTGTTTTAAGAATATGAATTACTGCAGTTTTCTTTAGATTGAGAAATTATGTTAATATTTTTATTATTGAGATATTTTAATGCTTTTAACATAGTAAGATTTTTTTTGCTCAAATTCCTTAAAATAGTGAACACTACAATATATAAATATCAATTTACATTTATTTTGCACTGATCCACAAAAATAGTTTAACAAATTTCCAAACTTTATGCCAAACAATTCAATTTTACTGACAATTCAAATTAATTACAGAATATTAAAAATAGAAAAATCACCAAAAAAAGCAATACACTTACCTCCACCCCACCCAAACATGCAGACAGCATGAATGTGCACATGCCCATTTTAAATATTTTGGGGCTTAAAAGTACATAAAATCAGAATTTACAAACTATTTAAAATTAAGAAAAAATTCTTATTTAGTAAAAACTGCATAATGTTGTCTATTTTAAATTAAAGAAGCATATAGAATTTAATAAGTTAAGTAAAGCAGATGAAAAAAATTTAAAAAGAACTATGAATTAAACATTCCATTTAAGAATCTTGGGGGGTAACTATAGAAGTATTCCAAACTAAAGTAAAGAACTCAATAACATTGCTACAAGTAGATATTAAAGAAAAAATAAGTAGTATGTTGAACAAAAATATCAAATGCTGATATTTTTAAAAGGTCAAGAATATATTTAGAGACTGGAAATTCTAATCAAGGAGCAATGAGAAGGTACCGGAGAGGGACTCATCCATGTTCAAGAACATTCAAAGCAGCCCGACTTATAATAAATAAAAAATGTGCAACTCCCTAAATGGCCATACACTGAAAATTAGGGGAAAAATCTGGTACATTCTTAAATGTTATGTTATACAGCAAGAAAGATGAAGAAACTATCAGCAGGCGGATTATCAGAAGACTCTCAAAACTTAATGTCAAGCAAGGAAGCCTGCCAATTAAGTTATTAATGAATTCATTCATTTTAATATAAGCTTAAAACCATGAAAGCCTAATCTAAAGTCTTAGATATCAGATATGTGGATATCCTTGAGCAAAGGAGAAAGACTAGAAGCAAGCCCTACAGAGTCTTTCATAACACTGATAAAATACTCTTTATTGATCAGAGTGATGGGTACGCAGGTGTGCACTCCTTGTGAAAAGTCAGTGTGATGTAACTTTATGATCTGTACACTTTCATGTATGTTTTATATTAGTAACAATATGACATACCTAGGGTTTAGTGCAAGAAAATGGTACAAGACTTACACACTGAAAACTCCAAAAAACTCTTAGAAATTTAAGAACTAAATAGAAAACATCATGTTCACATATCAGAAGGGTCAATATTTTTAAGAGGCAAATTCTGTCCACCTTGGTATGTAGATTCAGTGTAACCACAATCAAAACACCATCAGTAAATTTTGTAGAAATTGACAAGCCAATCCAAAATTTATTTGAGAAGTTATTTGCAAATTCAAAGAACTTGAAATAGCAAAAGCAGTTGTTATAGACATGAAAATACTTGAAAGACATTCTTCCAGAATTCTTTTATTAGCATAAATGTAAAGAGAAATAGAAAGAAAATGCTAGCCAAAGCTAGGAAAAGTATTTTTTTAAATTTATTTCTTACAAAATATTCAACCAAACTATGTAAAAATGCCATGCAACTTAATTAAAATGGGTAAAATGTTTTATCAGATGCTTCATTGAAGAAAATAGATAAATGGCCAGTAGGAACAACAACAAAGTAGATGGGTAACATTATAAGTGATGAAAGAAATGCAAGTTGAAATGATGAAGAGGTATTAGTTCATACCCACTAATATGGCTAAAAATTAATAGCAAAGCCAAATGTGTTAGGGGTGTGGAACAACTGAGACTCTCATACATTTCTGGAAGGATTGCAACCACCTTAAAAGAACTTTTAGCTATTCTTTATAAGGTGATAAAGTTTAACATTCTTTTATGCCATGGCTCAGCAATTCTACTCTTAGATATATAACCAAAAGATCTTAAAACACATGTCAAAAAGTTTTATGCCAGAATGCTCATTAAGGATTTATTTATAATGACCTGATACTGGAAATAATTTGAATGTTCACATAAGTCCATAAAATATCAATGATATGGGACCTATTTATTAATAAAAAAGAGGAAAGTATTGATACACACAAAAATATGAATGAATCTTAGAGATCTTATGCTGGATGAAAGCATAATACCCAAGAATGATTCTCTGTGAATTTTTTTTTATTTGAAACTGTAAAAAGAGCAAATCTAAAAATATAGTGATTTGAATATAAAAGATCTGGGAGTCATTTGCATAGAAGTAAGGGTAAGGGAACTTTCTAGGTTAAAAGAAATGGTCTTCTGAAGATTTTAGTGCAGATCACATTGTCATATTAATTTACAAAAACATATCAAAATGTATGAGAACATTTTATTGTATGTAAATTATGTCCTTAAAGTTGGTTGTTTAAAAAAATTTACTGCCAGATCATTATTTGTTTTCTGTTTTGTCAGACTTCTATTTATATTTATGTTTTACCTAGGTATAACTCTATGCTCAAGATTTATTTCTGGGGTGCTATCTTTATTTCTGATGTGTGGCATTTTTGGACTCTCATTGAAAAGTTGGGAGGGTTTAACAATGTCCTGTTATTTGCAGGGCCTGAACTTTTCCTTCTCAGGACAGGCAAGTGCTGATGTCGTGTTCAGCCCTTTCATTTTTCCAGAAGTTTATTTCTTTTGGATTCCTTGGAATCCTGGGCCATTATAATAATCCTGGGCCAATATAATAGTCAATATTACAAGCAAGAATTTCAGGGAAGTTGGCATGCTGATTTGAAAGGGCTCCCTTGTGTTGCACCCTCTTTCCTGCCTTTTGTGCTGGTTTGAAACTGTTGTGTACCCAGAAAAGCCATGTTCTTTAATCCTCATTCAATATTGTTGCATGGGCTCTTTTTAATTAAGTTGTTTCCATGGAGATGTGACACACCCAGTTGTGGGTAGGACCTTTTGATTATGTGGTTTCCATGGAGATGAATCTCTACCCATTCAAGGTGGGGTCACTTACTGGAGTCTTTAAGAGGGACCCATTTTGGAAAGACTTCAGAGCTGACAGAGCCCACACAGTCAAAGACCTTTGGAATTGCAGAAAGAAACCCCCCCGGAGAAGCCTGATGAAATGAGAAGAGAAAGCCAGCAGGTATCTCCATTTGCCTTCCTAACTAAGAGAGGTGACCAGAAGTCAGACTCCTGCAGATGCCAGCCACATGCCTTCTCAGCTGACAGAGGTGTTTTATATGGCATCTGTCTTTCTTGAGTAAAGGTAACCGCTCGTTGGTGCCTTACTTTGTAGATTTTAATAGCTTTAGAACTTTACTCTTGCAACTTAATAAATTCCCTTTTAAAAGCCATTCCATTTCTGGTATATTGCATTCTGGCAGCTTTAGCAAAACTAAAACACCTATCTCGCTCATTTTTCAGCCAGTTTGATTTCCACAATATTCAAACTCTTGAAATATCAGATGAAGAAAAATGCAAGATTCTACATGATCTACACTCCCCATGAGTCACATGAAACAGAGAATGCCCTCAGGAGAAAAGGCTGTGTTCTAGTTTGCTAGCTGCCGGAATGCAATATACCAGAAACGGAATGGCTTTTAAAAGGGGGAATTTAATGAGTTGCTAGTTTACAGTTCCAAGGCTGAGAAAATGTCCCAATTAAAACAAGTCTAAAGAAATGTCCAATCAAAGGCATCCAGGGAAAGATACCTTGGTTCAAGAAGGCCGATGAAGTTCAGGGTTTCTCTCTCAAGTGAGAAGGCACATGGCAAACACAGTCAGGGCTTCTCTCTCAGCTAGAAGGGCACATGGCGAATACAGCGTCATCTGCTAACTTTCTCTCCTGACTTCCGGTTTCATGAAGCTCCCCAGGAGGCGTCTTCCTTCTTCATCTCCAAAGGTCACTGGCCGGTGGACTCTCTGCTTTGTGGTGCTGCTCTCTCTGAATCTCTTTCTCCAAAATGTTTCCCCTTTTATAGGACTTCAGAAACTAATCAAGACCCACCCAAACGGGTGGAGACATGTCGTCACCTAATCCAATTTAACAACCACTCTTGACCAAATCACATCACCCAGGGAGATGATCTCATTACAGTTTCAAACATACAGTATTGACTAGAGATTATTCTACCTTTAAGGAATGGGTTTTAT
>PVIY010007187.1:0-83405 GCA_004026745.1 Myrmecophaga tridactyla
CTATGTGCTAGATTCTGATTCTATGAGTTTGCTTATTCTAATTGTTTCAAATCAGTGAGATCATACAATATTTGTCCTTTTGTGGCTGCCTTATTTCACTCAATACGATGTCTTCAAAGTTCATCCACGTTGTTGTATGTATCAGGCCTTCATTCTCTTTAACAGCTTAGTAATATTCCATTGTATGTACACCACATTTTGTTTATCCATTCATCAGTTGACTGACACTTGGATTGCTTCCATCTTGGGGCAATTTTGAATAACACTGTTATGACATCAGTGTGAAACTATGTTTGAGTCCCTGCTTTTGATTCTTTGGGGTGTATACCTAGTAGTGTGACTGTCATATCATATGGTCGTTTTATACTTAGCTCCCTGTTGAACTGTCAAACTGTCTTCCACAGCAGGTGCACCATTTTACATTGCCACCAGCAATGAATGAGTGTTGCTATTTCTATGAATCCTTTCAAAACTTGTTATTTTCCATTTTTTAAATAGCAGCCTTTCTAATGAGTGTGAATTGGTATCTCATTGTGATTTTGATTTGCATTTCTCTTATGGTGAATGATATTGAGCATCTTTAAATGCGTTTCTGGCCATTTGTACATCTTCTTAGGAGAGATGTCTGTTCAAGTCTTTTCTCATTTTTTAATGGGCCATTTGTCTTTCTGTTGTTAAGTTGAAGGATTTCGTTATGTATTTTGTATATTAAACCACCTATAGGTGATTTCCAAATATTTTATTCCCTTGCGTAGGTTGCCATTTTACTTTCATGATAAATTTCTTTGAGGAACAAAAGTTTTTTATTTTGATGAGATCTCATTTATCTATTTTTTCTTTTGTTGCCTGTGTATTTGCTGAAAATTCTAAGGGAATATTGCCTAACACAACTTTTTCATGCAATTTTATGAGATATATTATATATTCACATATCATATAATCACCCAAAGTGTATATCAAGGGTCCACAGAATCATCACATAGCTGTGCATTCATCATCAATATTGAATTTTGAACATTTTCATTACACAAAAAAAGTAAAAATAAGAAAAAAATAAAAATAAAAAAAGACACCCAATATATCTCTTCTGCCCCATTATTTATTCAATTTTATCTTTATTGTCTTACTCATCTGTCCACACAACGGATAAAGGGAGTGTCCATCACAGGCTTTCAAAATCACATGATCACACTGCAAAAGCTCTATAGTTATACAGTCATTTTCAAGAATCAAAGCCACTGGATTACAGTCAGCAGTTTCAGACATTTCCCTCTAGCTACACCAATACGCTAAAAACTGAAAAAGGATATCTATATACTGCAAAAGAATGATCTCCAGAATGACTTCTTGACTCTATTTGGAATCTCTCAGCCAGTGAAACATTACTTTATTTCATTTTTCTCCCCCTTTTTGGTCAAGAAGCCTTTCTCAATCCTGTGATGCCAGGGACAGGCTCATCCTGGGAGTCATGTCCCATATTGCTAGGGAGATTTATACTCCTGGTAGGTCCCACAAAGTGGGAGGTTAGAGAGTTTACCTGTGGAGTTGGCTTAGAGAGAGAGGCCACATCTGAGCAAAAAAAGAGGTTCTTTGTTATAGTGACTCAGGCATTATCATAAGTAGTCTTAGATTCTCCTTTGCAGAAATAAGTTTCATAAGGGCAAGACCCAAGATCAAGGGCCTGGCCCATCAAATTAGCCTTCTTTAATGCCTGCAAGAATATCAGATCTTCCACAGGTGGGGAAGTTTAGTATTTCTACATTTTTCTCCAGTTTCTCAAGGGGACTTTGCAGAAACATTTTTATCTTCTGCCCAGATTACTCTGGGAGGTATTGGAACATCACACTAACCTGTATGAATTAAAAAGATCTCACTTCCTATTCAAGGTTCCATATAATTACAGTGTTCGAATAAGCTGACCATACGAGTTAAATTAGATAGTAACACAAGATTTTGAAAAATGCTTCTCTACATTTTCTTCTAGTATTTTAATAGCTCTAGCTCTTACATTAAGGGCTTTGATCATTTTGAGTTGATTTTTGTATATAGCATGAGGTAGTGGTCCTTCTTCTTTCTTTTGCAAATGCAGATCTAGTTTTCCCAGCACCATCTGTTGAAGAGATTATTCTTCCCAATTGAATGGATTTGCCACTTTGTCAAAATCAGTTAACCAGAAATGTGAGGGTTGGTTTCTGAGTTCTTAATCTCTTCCATTGGTCTATATGTCTGTCCTTATGCCAGTACATGCTGTTTTGATTATTGTGGCTTTGTAATAAATTTTAAGCTAGGGAAATTTCATTCTTCATTTTCAAGATAGCTTTAGCTATTTAGGGCACCTTACTCCTCCATGTAATGTTTTTCTCTTTCAGCCTTTTTTTATTTACAGTTTGTGTTCGATACAAATCAATTCCATAACATGAAAAGTTACTATGAAACAAAGCATAAATACACAAACACTATATTCAATCCAAAACAGATGTATAGCATTCAGGTATGAAGCAAAAGAAGTGTTCGTTCACATGCACAGTAGATTGAGATGTGTTGGATTTGTTTGTTCCCATGTAGGTTTCAAAGATGGAAAAAAATGACTGGCTATTAGGGCTACTGTGGCCATATTAGATAAAAGAACATCTAAGCACTAGTGTGTAACCATGTGAACAAAAAACTTCATGGGCTACCTATTTCTAAAAAGGTTTCTATGCATTGAGGCAGTTGTAAAAGATTTACTTTCCAGAGTCAAGCTGACTTTAGGCTTAGGTCTGCATTCGAACTTTCTAAAAATATTATCAGATACAGAAAGTATTCCAAATGTATCTATTCTGATTCATAAAGTTATAAAAAGTATTTACAGAAAGAGTATAAAAGTTTTTGCAAATGTAATGCAGGATAAGTTCCAGTCTTCACTTCCCAAAAACTGGATTTACATTATTTTGGCTCCTTCATATTTGCCTTTTAAATTTCAAGACCTGTTCATTTTACTTTCAAAATAGATCACATATTAAGTTGTAAAAAGTATTCAACATATACTGAAACAAAAGTGCAGCATTTTGAAATTGGTTAGGTCAATGCATTTCTATTCTTTGGAACCGGTTTAGCTAAATGAATCTGGAATTGTTATTAGATGGAAATACCTACTATTTGATTTTATATGTATATAAGTAAGATTTATTCATTATGCTTGCATTGGTAGGTAGATTATAATACATCATTGTACTGGCACATGTCGATTACTACTTAAAAAGTAAAATATGAACTCAAATCCAAAACTCAGAAATAAGAGATCAGTTCCCAAGAGAACAGTGATAGCTTAGCAATGTAAAACTTTTACCTAGTTTATCAGCATTAAATTAGTATTGGTGAAAACAATACATGGAGAACTTACATTAACACATGGAGTTTCCTTCTAATGCTTATGCTAGTAGAATCATGAAAGCTTTTATATTACCTAGTCATTTCATGGCCCTATATATTTGATGTACCAAATGAAAACTGAATCTCCATTCCACATTCCATTGCTTCACTCTAGATAAGGTAAAATCTATTTGTTTTTCAAGGTACAGTTTAAATGTCTCTATTTCTTAAAAGATATTTAAGGAAATCATCTTCATTTTGGTTGTTGTCTCTTTTCATCTTCTACATGAAAGTCCAGCAGATTTAATATTGGCATTTGTCATCTAGTCAAATTCTTCACATCTTCTTCAAACCAGTCAAATCTGGGATTCTCAACATTGTCTGCATCAGTAGGTTATGGAACCAGTAGATTCAATAGACCTATTTTAATTCTCTTTGAAACCCTGGCCTTTACATGCCATTTGCATTGTGTTCAGAAGATGGAGAAGCATGGATGCTTCTTGGCTTAAGTCTCTTAAGAGCAGAGATGTAAAGGTGAGAGCAAGGGCGTGAGGAGGCTGGCTGTAGGCATATCTATATAGGGCACTGCACCTTCTGGGATGATGACATTAACTGGACTTGTAGTAGCCAAGTATTCTGGGGGGAGTTTCTGGAAAGGGCTATAATAGTTGTTTGATTTGAATAAATCTGCATGAGTAAGAGCAGCACATGAAGGAGCAGCTCCAGCCTGAATGTGACCACCATCTCTTTGTCCTTGGCTGCTACATCAGCACACCATGCTTCTCAGTGAATGCTCAGTGCATTTAAAACCACTGGCTAGGAGTGAGTGCAGGCAAGATCTCCCTTCCATATAAATTTGATGATTGGCTTTTCTAATTGTGTAAAGAAAGTTATTGGAATTTTGATTGGGATTGCATTGAATTTATAAATTGCTTTGTGAAGTATTGGCATGTTAATGATATTTCCTCTTCCAATCTATGAATGAGGAATATCCTTTCATTTAATTAGGTCCTCTTTAATTTCATTTAGCAATGTTGTATAGTTTTCTATGTGCTAGTTCTTTACATCCTTGGTTAGATTTATTCCTAGGTAATTGATTCTTTTAGTTGCTATTGTGTATGTGTGTTTTTTTCCTTGATTTCTTCTTCGAATTGTTCATTGCTTCTGTATAGAAACATTACTGACTTTGGGGTGTTGATCTTGTATCTCACTACTTTGCTGATTTCATTTATTAGTTCTGGTAGCTTCGTGGTGGGTTTTTCAGGATTTTTTACCTTATCTAGAGTGAAGCAATGGAATGTGGAATGGAGATTCAGTTTTCATTTGGTACATCAAATATATAGGGCCATGAAATGACTAGGTAATATAAAAGCTTTCATGATTCTACTAGCATAAGCATTAGAAGGAAACTCCATGTGTTAATGCAAGTTCTCCATGTATTGTTTTCACCAATTCTCTACAAATAGGCAGAGTTTTCAGTCTTCCTCTCCAATTTGGATCCCTTTTATTTCTTTTTCTTGCCTAATTGCTCTGATAAAAACTTCCAATTCAATGTGAATAATTGGGGTGACAGTGGGCTTCCTTGTCTTTTTCCTGATCTCAGAGGGAAAGCTTCCAATGTTTCACCATTTAAGTAAAATGTTATCTGTAGGCTTTTCATATATGCCTTTTAACATTTTGTGGAAATTTATTTTTATTCCTAGTGTTGTGTTTCTATCAAGAAAAGGTGCTGTATTTTGTAAAATACCTTTTCTGCATCAGTTGAGATGATCGTATGGTTGTGTTCCTTCATTCTGTTAATTTGGTGTATTACATTAATTAATTTTAAGTTAAGCCATACTTACATACCTGAGTTAAATCCCAATTATTCATGGTGTATAATACTTTTAATGTGCTGTTGGATTTGATTTGCTAGTATTTTTTTAAGGATTTTTGCATCTATATTAATAAGATATATTGGGCTGTCCTTTTCTTTATTTGTGGTATCTTTATCCAGCTTGGTATGAGGGTGATGTTGACCTTGTAGAATGAGTTAGGGAGGGTCCCCTCCTCTTTAATTTTTGGAAAGAGTTTGAGTAGAATTAGACTTAAGTCCTCTTGGAATGATTGGTTGAATTCCTCTGTAAAGCCTGGGATTTTTGCCGTTGTGTTTGGGAGGTTTCTGATTACTGATTCAATCTCTTTACTAGTAATTGGCTAGTTGAGATCTTCTGTTTCTTCTTGATCAATGTAGATAGTTTGCATGTTTCAAAGAATATTTTTCATTTTGTCTAGTTTAATATATTTCCATACAGTTGTTCATAGTATCCTCTTATATTCTTTATTTATTTCAGCAGAGTTGGTAGTAATGTCCTCCTTTACAATTCTGATAGTCATTATTTGTATCCTTTCTCTTTTTATCTTTGTCAGTTTGTTTCTGCTAAAGTTTGTTGATTTTATTGATCTTTTCAAAGAATCAATTTTGGTTCTGTTTATTCTCTCTATTGTTTTTTCATTCTCTATTTCATTTGTCTCCACTGTAATCTTTGTTATTTCTTTCCTTCTGCTTACTTTGGGTTTAGTTTGCTCTTTTTTTGCTAGTTCTACCAGTTTTGAGGTTAGATCTCTGATTTGAAGTCTTTCTTCTGTTTTAATGTAAGTGTTTAGAGCTATAAATTTCCCTCTAAGCACTGCCTTCATTGCATCCCATAAGTTTTGGCATGTTGTATTTTCATTTTCATCTGTCCCAAGATATTTCCTAATATTGTTTCAGGTTTCCTCCTTGATTTTTAAGAAGTAAATTATCAAATTTCTACTATTTATGTATTTTCCTTTTCTCCCTCTGTTATTCACTTTTAGTTTTATTCTGTTGTGGTCAGAGAACATATATTGCGTGATTTCAATGTTTTTTAATTTATTGAGACTTGTTTTGTGACCCAACATATGGTCTACTCTGGAGAATGATCTGTGTGCACTCAAGAAGAACATGTATTCTGTTTCCATTGGGTACAGTGTTCTATATGTTTGTTATGTCCAGTTGCTTTATGTATCATTCAAATCCTGTACTTCCTTATTGATCTTCTGACTAGATAGTCTATCTATTATTGACAGAGATGTGGTAAAGCTTTCTACTATTAATGTAGAACCATCAACTTCTCCCTTCACAGCTGTCAGTATTTACTTAATATATTTTGGCCTTTTCCTGTTAGGTGCACATTTATATACATCATTACTACATCCATAGAATTTTATGCTGTAAATAGTTGAGATGGGAAAGTTTATGTTGTATATATGTTCCCGCAATTTACAAAAAGAAAGGGACAATGGCAGTTACATGTAATACATGCTTCTGCATATGATTTAGCAAAGGAGGAGAAAGGGCTCAAAATGGCATTATGGGACATATGCAAATATTGAAATACAGATCATAAGCTTTAGCTTTATATCAATGTTACATTTTTTGAACTTGATAATTGCACTTAACGTGGTTACGTAAATGAATATCCTTGTCCTAATACATGGGAGTATTAATTATTCAAGAATCATGATGTGTGCAATCTACACAAAAGCATTTTGAAAATGGATTGATAAGTCAATAGATAGAAGGATAGATAGAATGATATGGCAAATGTGGCAAAATGTTACAATTGGTAGTTCTAAGCATCTGGGTCTCAGAGTGGGGATATTTTGGAGTTCTTTGTATGGAATTTGTATTATTTTTTAACTGTCCTGTAAATGTGAAAGCATTTCAAAATTTAAAAGGTTGGAAACAAAGCAGGCTGGTGGAGTATTGAAGAGCAGTAACACTCAGTTATGAAGAGCAAGTCTACAGTGGTAACCACAAAATTTCCATTCACTTATTTGCTGTTTATGGTCTTCAAAAATTACTTTCTCATACATTGTCCTATTTTATCCTTAAAAATACCTTGTGAGGATGGCATAGCAATTATCATTATTTTTATTTCACACAAAAGAAAAGACAAAGACAAAGAGTCTGAAATGATATGGCTCATTGACAGTATATTAAGGATTGGGAACCACATGGTTGGATATTAATCCAGAATAAATTTACTATTATGGCAGAATACAAGGTGGTTGTGGCTATCTGTATATGTAATAGTAAGAGGAAAATTTATTTATATTTAATTATATAAATATAGAAAGATTGATATATGAGGAGTGAATGCAGAAGAGAGCCTCAAGCCCATGAGAATGTTCAAGGGGAAAAAAAAATCCCAGAAAAACATTACATAAAATTCTAAAGGAAGCAAGTGATATGAGGCAAGTCATTAAGAATAAATAAATATTCCATGATTGATATTAATAGATAACAAAGAGGAAAATGCACCATCCAACTGCTAAGGCAGTACAGTATTGAGACCTAGAAAAGAGGGGCCCCTCTGCAGTGGGAGTCCACGTGTCCGCCAGAGCGCATGGCCTCTCTTCTGCTCAAGCTCCAGAATTCCTGACCAAATATTCCCAAGTATATTTGAGGTCAGACTGAGGCCTCTTTCCCAGGTTCAATTTTCCTAGGACAGATATGAGGGTGGGCAGAGAATGTAGAACTCTAGGGGTCCAAAGTTTCTAAATTTAATCTTGACTTTTAGGATGTTTTAAAGGTATTTGTGAAGATAGGAAGAATCAACAGAGTATGTTTAGTCTTTCAGTTTCATTTAACATTTAGATATTGATTCATGTGGTGTGTAGGCCTCTAATTATAATCTTACATCAGGGTCTAATAATTTTAGGGTGTATCCACTCAAAGAGAATCATCTTTAAAGCAAAATTTGTGGAATAAGCAGTGTTACATGGGAATTGTAGTGTCATATATATATATATATATATATAAAACTTGGGTGTTCAAAATAAGTTTAAGTATCCAGATCTGAGTTCTGGATTTCAACTTACAGATGTGATTGTGATTGCTTAAGTCAATATTTAATTTTCAGGAATCAGGTGAACACAGAGTTAGCAGGAGGGTAGAGTTGGACAAATAGGTTTGTGTTTTCAAAAAAGAAGAGAAAGAATGTCAAAAACTCTAGACAGTTTCTGATCTCTATAAATATTCTTGATTGACCCATTGAATAGATTCATTCAAGTACTTAGAAAATGAAGTAATACCTATAATATTCAATAGTGTTCTCAAGACAAAATTATGGGAAATGAAATTAATTCTCCTTTATTAAGGAGCTTGCTAGAATGGTTCATTTAACCTAAATTCATCAAGGTACTTGGAACAATTTCTCATGATATTTTTTCATGGATAAATGAAAAACTGTATACCAAATGCTAGTAAAAATAAGAGCATTTTTGTATCTGCTTGAACAACCCAGTTAGTTCATTAATAGTGGGCCATTGAACTCTGGGAATTAATCCAATCTACATTTTAATTGACAGCATATAAGAAAATATTGACTATATATAAGTTATATTTGACCCAATCTAGGAGTAATTAGTCAATCTGTTGTACTACTGAAGCCTAATGAGACTTGAATGATAGACTGAAATTACCAATATGAAATTGAACCCTGGAACAGAGTCCAGATAGGTCTGAGGTATCCAGGCCTGCTTTAAAATTGTTGCTGCTTTGTGTTTAATTCAATATTTTCTTTGGACTTTGCCATAAAAAAAAGTTTAGCTACTTTATTGTCCTTTAGTGTGTTTCAAGTCTTTATGAATTATGAGAAGTTTTATTTTCTAAAGAAGGAGGCAGGAGGTTTGGATACTGGTGTCAGGGGCACAGATGGGTAAAATGGAAGACAGAAGTGCATTTCTTCTCCAGCTGACCTATACAATTAGGTCTTACCCTCTAGAGAGGGAGAGGTGGAAGCATCTGGAAGCACCATTTATTTCAAAGAACATAGTTTTATTTCCCTTCTGATTACAAAATTGGCATAATCTAAGAAGAAGTCCAGCCAATAAAGATAAGTAAGAGAATAAAGTAACTAAATATCCTGAAACCTCTTCATGCAGAAGTACATACCAATACTGTTTGATGACCAGCCTTCTGGACCTCACCCTAAGTGTGTTATAAGAATGTGATCATACGGTGCACGCTATTTCAAAATGTAGGTCATTTTAGGGGAAAGTTCTTGTGAAACTTAGAACAAGAATAGTGTGACTTAGGAATCTGGACTCTAAAATTTATAAATTAGAGAAATTGACTCCATATTTTTGCATAAAACAGATGGCACATTTCAGCTGAGTCTTCAGCACACTAGCAGTAGGAAATGGCATTCTTCTAGAGGGCTCCTGTGACAGAGAGATGCTTCTCCCCAGTGGCTTGCAAGAAGCAGCATGCAAGCCTACATTGGACCAAGTAGATGGCAGACTTGCACTAGGTCCTGTAGGAGACATTATTTCTAATGAAACGTTATTTTGGGGTATGTCTTGTGTGCCTCTACCTGGGGAACAGTGTTTGGATGTTGAATATTAATGTTCATGCCATTTGTACCCAGACACCAGAAGGACCAGTTAGAGTTGGTTTTACTAGCACAAGCTTGCTTTGGGCTCAAGCTCTGATGGACAATGCTTTGGCCTGGTAATCTAGGCTGGGCCATTGTATAACTGCAAACACTCCTTTTGTTAAAACTAAAAACCAGGGTGGCCATGGTGGCTCAGCAGGCAAGAATGCTCGCCTGCCATGCCAGAGGACTGGGGTTCGTTTCCCGGTGCCTGTCCATGTAAAAAAATAAAAAATTAAAAATAAAAATAAAAGCCAATGTAAGCAGAAGGGACTATGCTGACTGCCTTCCCCTTTGCCCACCTTGGTTCCCACTGGTATCTGAAGGGAAAGACCTCATATTCTAAAGCTTAAAAATGTTCACTGGGAAATTCAAGTTCAGCTGGGTGCATATTTTGCACAATATGGAAACACATAGAAACTAAATTAAAACATGGATTACACCTTTTCACATCACTTTGTCCTGCTTTGGATGTTTAATGGGATTGAAGGTCCTACAAATCTGGTCCTTTTGAGAATGGGAAATTGTTTTCCTTTATCTGTGCCTTGGTGTTATTTCTCATGCAAAATGCTCTAACAGATGGGAGAATGACCCATTTCCCCAATGTGTTATTTGGGGATATTGACTGTTTTCTTTTAAAAAATGGATGGTTAATGCTTCTGTTGAGTCTACAGAATAGATTCTGCTGAAAAGTGAAATTCATTTTCAGTAGTTTAGAGTTGGAAAAAAAATTCTGGCTGAGATATTTGTTAGGCTTTTACAGGTAAAAATCAAGGTTTTAGTTCACATTGAATCAGGTGTGTGTATCTTTACAGATTACATGAACATTTTCATGGTTTATCTATGAGGTGTGATGAACAGTCATTTCCTCTGTTCAATTAAAGCAATCTTATGTCTTCATTTTGAATCTTGGGATGTAAGTAGCATAGTTTTAGAAGAAAATGGCATTTTATCTGGTAAATTAGTATTCCACATTACAAATATTGATTCCAAAATGAACCCATTCAAAAGCATGAAATGGTGTCCCTCTATGATTAACCTTTGCTTTCTTTGCATATGTTAATAGTGATACTTGGAGATACTTAAAGATTTAATTTTCATAAGTAATTTAACTTGCCTTATTCAATGGATTTTTTTGCTAGAGATAACTTATTTGAGACATTTGCTTTAATCCTGAGTGACTGATTCATGCTTTTGGGGAGACAAATTGAGATTACAAAAGCAGCCTGTAAAATTCTGTGCTCTCCCTTGGAAAAGGAGGTTACTCTAGGGTCAGAGCCCTGATGTGAGGAGACTATTTATTACATTCTCCCATCAGCACTAAGCCCTCCCATTCCTCGAACTTCCTTCAGACCAGAAATAAGTGAGGCAAGCTATGTACTAGTTCACCCTTAAAAACAATAGTATCTCGCTGGCTAAGAAAAAAAAAAAATTTAATTGTCGCAAATTTGCAAGTAAAATTACAGTCAACAGGGGTAATAAATTAGTAAGGAAAAGACAATCAAAAATGAAAGATATCAGAAGGAAGGAAATTTATTATACCTGAGAATCTACTGTGTAACAAACACAAAATTATTCATTATCTCACTTTTCACTCCAAAATGATCCTGTCATACAAATATCCTAATTTCCTGTTTCCTAGAAGAGGGAACCTATACATGGAGAATTTAAATAATTTGTTCAAGGAAAAAGCTACATCAACTCCAAATCTGGTTGACTCCTAAGCCTATGCTCTTTCTGAACTGTGAAGCAAGCTTTCCACTGTGTGGATAGTTCTTGGTCACTTTTTAATTAACCAGGACCAAGAATGAAGTTTAAAGTAGTAGTTTTTCTTCTAGATTTAACAGATGTATGATGTTCTCATCCCAAGTGTAAGTGTCCATCCTATCCATAGCCAAGTAGAGCTGGTTCCTCTCACCACAGCAATGCCCCACTTTTAGAAGTGATATTGATTCAGATGTTTAGATATATTCCTAGTTTTATTCATAATTGGCCTGGTTTTCTAACCTGTGTGTTAAAGATGAGTTTGGGTTAAACTGTAAAAGAAGCAAGTACTATAAGCCTTGGTAAATGACTCACCTTTTCTTCTCTCAGGGTCCAAATTCACTTCTCCCCCTACCAGGGGACAATTATGGGAATGTGTCTAGAGCTTAGTGACTTTGGGAGTACATTATCCTACTGGATAGAGTCAATACTGAAAAAAATCTTTCACTCCATACCTAGTCCTCAAACCATTTAGAACTTTCAGTTTCTGATGTTTGTTTTGGTTTTCTAATGCTCGTCAATTAATCTAGTGTTTCTCAAAATATAGTGCTTGGACTACCTGCTTCAGAATCTCACTGGCTTAATTAATAAAAAGATGCTATATTAATAATATATGTAATTATGATAAGTAAAAGAATGTAAATGGTTTATGTCAGGCAGTTACTACAACTCAAGATTTCTTCTCCTCAGATTTTACCAGTTTCCATTTGGAAATATTCCATTCTATAAAATTAATGATAGTTTTAAAAAATAAAGTGAACCATACATTAATATTTTGCCTTTCCAAAATGTCCCCTTTGCTTTCTTTTTTCCTTTCCTTTCTTTCCCCTTCTTTGTCCTCTTTTCGTTCCCTCCTATCTTTCTCCCTTCCTACTTTCTTTCTTTTCTTCTTTCCTTCCTCCCTTCGTATTCTTAAAAACTTCCTGCCTGGACACCCCTCTCAACTCAAGTGACTCTTTCCAACCAGTTTTGGGGGCCCTGAAGGGTGGGGCCTGCGCAGTGATCTGAGAAAGGGGAGGAGCCATTCTCTCCTGTACCCTCTTTGGAGCTGAGGCTGGGGTGGGGCTGGGAGAAGGGCAGGTAGCGTGGAACCCTGGGTGTTGATCCTGCGTCATTTCTTTCGAAGGGGCTCAGAGGGTGTGGGGGCGCTTGGGCTGGAGGGCAGATGTGGATCCCGTTTTAACAGTGAGGTTGGTTAGGATATTCCCTAAATCCTCTGGGACACCTCCACCTTTATTACAAGACAGGGCGACGCAAGTGAGAGCAGCTGTTTTGTTCCTGAGGATTCCCTGGCTAGGCAGAGAGAAGACAAGCCCTGGTGGTGGCCCTGGGGGCAGAACATTGTCCTGGGGCCAGGCCCCTGGGGCCAGCCCTGCCCTTCTTAAGTCCTTGCATCCTGCTCTATGCACAGAGGTTGGGTATAAAGTCCCAACCCATTCCCTGCTGCCACCACCTGGTACCCCTAGTCCTTGGAGATGTCAGCACTGTGGTATTCCTCTTCCTTCCTCTTTCCTGCCTTCCTCTTTTTCATGGACGCTTCAGGGCTGAAGCAAGGAAGGGACTCATTGGCTCCCCAGCCTCTTTTGTAAAGTTTTCGTATGATTTTTATGCCACCTGAATAAAGAATGAGTGGGAAATACACAAGACTCGACCTATGGCTTCGTTTTAATGCATTAGATAGCAATGACCATAGGTATACTGATCAAGAGGTAAATTTCCTTTTAACATTTGAGATTCTTACTTCTTAATTCATTTAGGCACTGGTTTTGTGCTAACAAGTAGTAGTGTCTGTTTTGTGCCCATGGCTATGAATTAATATGATGTGATAGGTTCTATCAGAGCTATGGTTAAGAATGTGGGGATCCAGAGGGAGAAGAAATGAAGCTGGCCTGTAAAGACTGAGAAAGACATTACCAAGCAAGGAATTTGAGTGTGAATTAGTTATACGGGCTGCATCAATCAATACTCAACACATCACTACATTTATGAAATATAAAATGGTTACTTTATTATAGATCCAGAGAATGTTTGGGCTCATTTTTTATTTTTCATAACTATACATTTTACATATATAGAAAGTTCTAACTCTCCATATCTGTCACAAAACAGGGTTCCCCTGTATTCACATCATTTGTCTTATAAAATGCATTGTTAATGACTTACTATTTATAGATTTTAGTAACTGGCTTACTACTTTTAAAGAAAAAAGTTGTAAAAGTACACTAAATATATAATCTGAACTTAAAAATAAATGTAAAAGATTTATTTTATTCTTTGAGCGTAGAGGTGAATTTCGTGCAGCAAATTTTTAAAATTTTGTTAAATAGAAGCATATGATTAGCTTTTGTTAACAAATTTATTTTTTTTCTTTCACAAAATGTACCTAACAGTTCAATCTCCAGAAAACACTACAGATTAATATCCAATAGCAGGATCCCAGCTGCTGAATATATTTCTATCTTGTTTTGATAGAAATCTAAAGTGGAAACAGACACAGAGGCAAATCATCATACTGCAAGTAGATTTTCTATCCCCCCACAGTAAACCAGCTTATATTGCCTGAAAATGCTTCTATCAGCCTTGACTCCACTGATGGCTCTCAAATTTGACACACTTCATGATATTCCAGTGTGCCTGTCCTTAGTTCTAGACTGTGATTATCCAAAGGCCCTTCTCAGACTAATATACCACTCACACTTCCCTGACTAACCCATTCTTATTACTGCTTCCACCCCATGGATATCAGGCACAAGGAACATCATCATCAGAGGCAAGGAATTCTGAAAGTACATGTGTTGCTTAAGAAAAGGGAATAGAGGAAAGGGCCAGTTTTCTAGAGTCCTGGATATTGTGCTAAGCACTTCTGGACTCAAACCTCTAGAGCAGAAGCAAAATACGAAGACCTAAAACCTAAAACCTCATAAAACTTTCTGCGCAGGAACTTCTGAACTCCAGGAGAGATCACATTGTGGTTGTAGGGAGCAACATAATTTTCTTTAACAGCTGAATAAAATGACCTGAACCTATGTTAGGGGGAAAACCCAGCAACAGCCCTCCTGCTGCCTCCAGAGATGGAGCCCACCGTAATCCAATATCCTGCACCTGCTGAATTATTGACCTCTGTTCTGCATCCTGTCTTCTGAAATGATTGTCTTTTTCTTTTTTTCTCTTGAGTCACCCTATTCCTCTCTGGAAACTACCCATATTCCAAGGTGACAGTATGTGTCTAACTTTTACTGAAGGCTTAGGAAAATGAACAACTTAGTCAACGGCAACTTTCAATTAAATATTATTTATCACTTTTCTAAAAATCCATCAGTCGTGACTTGGGAGGAATCTTTCCTTGGCCAGATTTGTCCATCTTCTTGAGACTAACTGCTGATCCAAATCAATGCCCCTGTTTTTTCAAGTTGTGGTCCTCCAACGATGAATGCCTTGAATGTCTTTAGATATATGGAGCTCTCAACCCTTTGTTTCTTCCCTTAATTAGGACTACACTCTCTTTATGCGTCCAAAATTTCATTGAAAGTCTTGGATAAGCAAAGATCTGTCCCCTAAGGGTCTTCAGTCCTTAGTGCCACAAATCATCAGATGCTTTGAAGTTATAATATTCCCCATTAAAGTGATAAATTTCCTAGACTGCTCTTCCTCTTGTCTTATAAGCTAAAAGGTGTCAGTATAAGGAGTCATTATTTTTCTTCACAGAGCAGGACATTAGGAGTAGTGGCATGGGTTGTTTGTTTTATGTTCCCCTTCCAGATGCCTACTAATAGATATCATAAGAAATATTACATGTTAGTTTAACTAATTCCTGTTTTTCTTTAAAAACAAGTCTTATATGGAACATCCCAAGCAAATAAGGAGTTGAAACAGTACCTGGGCCGTTTTACTTGCAAGTCTTTTATAACCAATGTTATCTTATGAGATTTTGCATCTTTGTTCATGAGGGACATTTAGTCTCTAATTTTCTTTTATTTTTATAGTTCTGTCTGGTTTTAGTATCAGGGTAATACTGGCCTCATAAAATGAGTTGAGAAATTTTCACTCTGTTTAAATTTTTTGTAAGAGATTGGATAAAACTGGCCTTATTTGTTCTTATTTGAATATTTGTAAAATTCATTGTGAAGACAACTGAGCCTGAGTTTTTTGTTTTGTTTTTTGCATGTGAGAAGGTTTTAAACTACAAATTCAATTTATTTTATAGACATGGGGTATTCAGGTTATCAATTTCTTCTTGAGTGGGCTTTGTTGTTTGTGACATTTGAGGAATTTGTCCACTTAACAAAAGTTATCAAATTTGTTGGTATGAAGTTATTCAAAATATTACCTTATTATCTTTTCAATGTCTGTAGAAAGTGTAGTGTTGCCACATCTCTCATTCCTGATATTAGTAAATTGCATCTTCTCTTTTTTTCCCATTCAGTCTGGCTAGTGGTTTATCAATTTTATTGATGTTCCAAAGATATGAATTAACAATTTATAAAAAATGAAATTAATCACAAGACATGTGTCTTGCATTTGGCAGATCATTGAATAAAATACGTGGGTCTGGTGTGTGTATTTTAATGACTTATCCAAATTCAATTCTACCCCTAAAGCAGGTTGTCAACTGCTTTCTTTAAAAACCAAGGAAATGGAAGTTAGAATACAGTAAAAGAATGAATACAAAGGTATAGAAAGAATCCACAAAGCCAGAAATTGATTTTCTGAAAAGACAAATAAATAACAAGACTTTGGAAACTTTTCTCATGGGAAAAAAGAGATGCAAATATTAGGAACACAAAAGAGACATCACTACATATATAGCAGAGAATATCATGTAATACTATATGTCGATTCTTTTCAAAATTTTGACAGATGGATAAATTCCTAGAAAACTAGTAACCAGAAATTATCCTAAAAGATATAGAAATATGAATAGCACTAAAGTAGTAAAAGAAATAACATCAGTAGTTTGAAATCTACCACAAAGAAAATGTCAGATACAGTAGATATTACCGGTCAATTCTATGAAATCTCAAAAAGCAAATCATTTTAAATGTAGAAACAGAACCCAAAAAGGGAACACTTTCCAACTCATTTTTTGGACTAATATAATTTTACTGCAAACCCCAGAGAAGAAAGTACAAGGTAGAAAAATTACTTATCAATTTCACACATGAAAGTAGATGAAAAATTCTAAATAAACTATTATCAAATTAAATCTAGCAATGTGTAAAATATCCAGTTTGGATGTCTGCCAAAAATGCAAGCTTGATTCAACATTAGAAAACTTAGTAATGTAATTTACCACTTAAATCTTCAAATGAGAAAAAAAATGTTTCACTAGATGCACAATGAGTATTTGATGAATCAGTACCAAGACATGATTAAAACTAGGGTGAAAAAAGGAACTTCCTTAACTTTAAGAAAACTTGCCAAAAATTACTAAAAACTTACAGGAAGCCTTGTCCTTATAAAGGAGAATTTTGAAGCATTCCCTTTAAACAGGACCAGGTACACAATTTGCAAGGCCCAGTGCAAAGTGAAAATGCAAGGCCCCTTGTTCAAAATGTATTGAGAATTTTATTATGGTGACAATAAAACATAAAACCAAGTGTGGATACTTTCTTGCATAAGTTCCTATGAGACTGCGCCGGTCATACAGCCCTGCCCTTAGCAGCTAGAGAAGATAGATAGGCCCAGTCTAACCATTACTATTCACTATTATACAATATAGTAAGACATTGAGAATCAGAAAAGGAAAAGCAAAACTGACCTTTTCTACAGATATGATTGTCCAACTAGACACCACTCAGCTTATAATCGTATCATTAGAATTATGAGTTTTTCAAGATGGCTAGATTATGTTCTAAATCAGGAGTTTGGAAAACTGCTCCATGCAGAATAAATGCAGGTTGTCATCTCATTTTGTAAATAAAGTTTTATAGTTTTTTTTAAATTGCTGCTTTTGCACTATAATGGTACAATTGAGTAATTGCAGCAGAGACTATATGGTTCTCAAACCCTAAAATATTTACAAAATATCCATTTACAGAAAAAGTTTGCCAGTCCCTTATCTATATATAAGCTACAAAAGGTTGGGACATAGAAATTAAAAATGATACCATTTCAGTGAAAGCAAAAGATAAGCAACACCATTGCATAAACATAATAAAAATGTACAATAACCTATATAGAAAATGTAAACGTTATGAAAGGCAATAGAGAAGATCTAAATAAATGAAAATATATTCTAAGTTCATGGATAGGAAGGCTTAATATCATTCAGTTCTTAGTCTTCCTCATGTTGGTCTGCGGATTCGATGGGATTCCAATCAAACTACCAACAGAATTTTCTGAGGAATTAAATGTTAAAATATTGGCCAATAAGATCCAGGATGTATGTAAAAAAGAAGAAAAATGCAAAGGACATAATAAAGCATAATATAAAATTGTAGCAATTACAAGAGTTATGTATTAGCTAGGAGCTCAGCAAATTGACGAATTTGATATAAGGAAATCTGCTATTCAGTAAAGGTGGCTTTGCTGATTAGTATGGAAAGAATGGACTCAATAAATAGCACTAAGACAAGTGACTACACAAATGGAAAAAATAAAAATCCATCCTGTCTTTACAAATGTGCAAACATCAATTCCAGGTGAGTTAAATTCTTAGGAGGAAAAGTTGTTTTGGTTTTTTTAATTCTTAGAAGAATTTGTAGATTATCTTCATGACTTTGGGCTATAGAATTCATAAAAGATGCAAAAAAGTGCAATCATAAAACAATTAACGAAACCAAGTGCCTCACATTTAACAACTCCTGTTCATAAATATCAGCACACACACACACACACACACACACAAAACCGGAAAGACATTTGCCATACATATAGCTGACAAAAGATTGGTAGCTATAATAATATAAATAACTCCTCAAAGGAAAGAAGAAAAAAAACAAGCAATCCAATCAAAATATAGGCCAAAGAAATGAGTAGGCATTTCACTCGGGGAAAATACAAATGGGCAATGAATATATTAAAAGATGCTCTACTTCTTTAGTAATAAGAGAAATGCAAATTAAGACTCCGATGGTATAAACATTTTACTCTAATTATGTTGGCAACATTAAAAATTTGATATAAAATGTTGATAAAGGTTTGGAGGAATTAGAATTCATACCCTACTGGCAAAAATGTAAATTAGTGCAAACAGGTTAGAAAACCATTTATTTCATGTAAAATACACAGGACAACAAATGCTTATCTTATGATTCAGCAATGTCACCCCTAAGCATGGAGAAAGTTTTGCACATCTGCACCATCCGCCATACAAAAGAATATTTATAGCTGTATTATCTGTATTGGCAAAGAACTAGAAGCAAACAGAAAAATGGATAAATTATTTTGTAGCCCTAGCAAAGTGCAAATGAATGATCTCTAACCACAGGCATCAACCTGGATGAATCTCAGATGTAGTGGGTGAAAACTGCATGTATCAGGCCGCCTCCTACAGGGTGATGCACTTTTTAAAAAGCTTAAAAATGGCCAGGTTAAATATTTGTTTAGCAATACAGACAAAGGTGATAAAACAATGTAGAATGGCAAGAAGCTATAGAAACAAACCTTGGAGATAAGCACAGAGGGTACACGGGGAGTCACAATTCTATTAGGAATATTATATTTTTCAAATCTAGTCTATTGCACTTTTAGTTTCAAGACTTCATTTAGGCTATGTATGTTGTAGTCTGAGAGAGTTACTGCTCCTCTGGGTTCCTAAAGAGCATGCGTACCTTACAGCACCCCACAAGGAAACAGGCCATAACTTAATTCTGTCCACTCTAAGGATCAGTGGTCCTTAGCACAGACCGTATTCTTAATGATTGTTTAAGATATGTTTGTTAATTGAAGTAATGATGAGAAAAGTAACAGTAGCAAGAAAATCATATCATATTGGGAAGTCATTTGTAAATAAAGAAAATTTAACCGTGGTATTTTATTATTATAATTTCTAATTTTTCTGTATTATTCTCTTGCCCTCTACAAGGAAAATGATACTAAAACTATAAAGAGGCAATCAAGTAAACATTAACGTGCAATTTTTTAATTTTATATTATGGAATGTCATTGCTATGTCATGAGAAGCAAAAACAAAAAGATTTTCATCTATGGTATATTCATTCTCTGTTTAAAAATAAAGCAAAAGGCTATCTTTTTCCCTTGAAAAAACTCACTAAGGAAAAATTAATTAAAGTTCAACCTACTCAGTATGTTGGTTCATAGGCTCATACCTACTGGTTTGAAATCTTTGTTATTTAGCCATGAGCAATTAAAAAATGTCAAATTGCATTTTTGAATCATGTTTCGGAGATATGGCAGACTTGACAGCACTGGCCTTCTTTACACAAGTAAACCAGAGAGATTCATTGAAAAGAAAATCCAGTTTTCAGTACATAATTCTCAGTATAAAATTGCTGAGCAGAAGAATAGGGGTGGGTCTATTATACCACATGATTATTCGGAAAAACCTCAAAATTGGGAAGAAATAAGAATGAGAACATGTAGAAAGATGTATTTATAATAATAAATTCATCAAGAGGACAGGCTACAGCCCTCTCTAAGCACAGAAAGGGTAGTTAGATGTCAAGTGCTGGATTCTCCAAAATTTTTGGAGGAAACAAGACATAGTTTTAGCAATTCCATCGTTATCTAAAACGTCTTTTTATTAAAGTGCTTCTGTTTCATTTAACCAGGATCCTACACTTTTTTTCTGAATTAGGGGAACATTATAAATATAGTAGTGGTCAAAAACCAAGGATTCTGGACCGTACTTTGAACTTCACTTTTCACTCCATTAGTTAATACCTATGAGATCTTGAGCAAGTTTATTAACCTCTCTAAGCCTCCATTTAATTATCTGTAAAACAGCACATAGGAAACACTACCATGCTGATAATATAATCCACCTGTACTTGCAGAATCATTGCCAAAGCATTTGAAATTTTAGTGGATCTATTGACAAAACATTAATACACGTATAGTGCAAGCACCCAACAGTTTCTTGCATAGATAGAAATGATAGTAAGCCATTGAGTTTTTATTATTAATCACTATTTAGCAGCTATTTACTGAGTATTTGCTATGGCAGACACTAAGCATGAATAATTTGAAGTTTTTCAGGATAGAAATTATTATAGGAATTATTTAACTTCATAAAGAAAAAGAACTCATGTTGGGAGAATATCATCCCTTGCTATGAAAGAAGATTAAGAGAAGGAACTAAAGGACATGTCTATATCACACTCCCAAAATTCATCTCTGAGACATTCCATTAAGTATATTACTTAAATATATATACTTATATATTTTATTCTGCTTATATTATTATATATATTCTGATGTTGAAGATATTAAATCAATTTTAAATATCAGAAACTTCACCTCTAGAGATGTTTTCTTCTATTTACTATTTTGATGATTGTAGGACTAGTGATTTGAAAATGTTTTAATTTTTTACTAGTTCTTTATCTCTTACATGATAGATGTAAATTCCTTGACATGGTACATGTGGGCTCTCTAAGGCTTAGCTGCACCCTCCACTTGGACCACTTCTTTCTCTTTGTCCTACACTCTCTACATTCCAAACCAAAATTGAACTTGTGTTGCTTCGGCAACCTCCACGTGCTTACTGACGTGGCTTTCGCTCTACTGAATGGCGTTGGGGTTTTCTGGTACAATTCTTACATTTCTATCTCTCTGTTGGGATGTTTTATGCTATCACACATCCCTAGATATTACTCATTCTATCTTCTCTACTACTTCTATATCCTAAGAGGTTTTGTACTATTGCACTTATCATCCAGTACTTCAGTTATTTGTTTTAATCTTTCTCCAGCTAGCCAGCAAGCCTTTAAAAAGCTGAGTTCATGTCCTATTCATATTTGTTTATTTAGACCTTATAGTCCCTTGGACATAGGAGGTGCACAACAAATATTATGGAACTAAATTAGAATAGTGTTTAAAGATCCTTCAAAATGAAATAAGTTTAAAATTTGCATAAAGGAGGTGTTTTCTAAACATTTGATTGATGATTATTTCATTCATTGATTCAAAAAATATTTAGTGAGCATCCACTATTTGCTAAACGTGTCATTTATAAGACAAATGAGTCAATATTATCGTGGAGTTTACAATAAAATGTAAACAAATAAGCAAACATATAAGGTAATTTCAGACAGTGATAAGAACTAAGAAGAAAATAAACAGGGCTGGAGGTGGTGATTGACAGCATTAGATAAAGTCATGGCAAAGACCGCTGAGGAAGGGATATTTTGCCTGATACTTAGGGTTCAAAAACAGAGGAGATGAGCAACAATCTCTAAACAGATTAGGAGTAGCAGCTTTTACAACTGGGATAAAGGCCCTGAAGTGGGACTAAACTCAGGGTTGAAGTAATTGAAAAACATTAGGATTGCTGGATTTTACAGCTCAAAGAGACAGAGACGAGGGGAGGACATCAAAGCAGTAGAAGCAGACTAGGAAGAGCCTTTTTGTCCACACTAGAGTTTGAATTTTATTATAAGTGCAGGGAGAATCGCTTTCAAGTTTTAAGGGAGCGCTATGGTCTTTTTCAGGTTTTAAGGCCAAATGAGAAATCAAGAAATGAAGCTGGTTTAGCGTAGGAATATTGGAGATGAACCAAAGTAGATAGATTTGTGATATACCTGGGCAGGTGATGGATTGGATGTGGAGGGTGAGAGAATTAAGGCTGGTTTGGGGCTTAAATAACTAGGTAAATGGTAGTAGCATTAACTAAAATGGAGAACATTAGTGCAAGAAAAGCCTCTGAGGGCAAAACGTTTGCTCTTGATATGTTAAAACTGGGATGCTGATAGACGGCAAAGAGAGATATCCTAAACAGAGTTCAGTGGGAGTGGTGAAGACTGTGGATATTTTTCTATGATTCAGTCATCATTGAAATCCATCATGGGATTGGATGAAATTGCTCGAATGAAACTCTTTGTAGTGCTTGGTGCTTCGAGATCTTTGTTTTACTGGTAACTAAAATACCATCTGGTTATTCAGTAATACTTGTTAAATAACTACCCAAAGGGTTCTATTTTACATTGGGTGGTCAGGAAAGGTCTTTCCGACCAGGTAATATTTGTGATGTAGACAGATATAGAGCACAGATGTGTTTAATGTTTTACATTTATCTCCAATATTGGATCTTCAAATTATGCTTGGCAAAAAACCTGATGATATCATAAAGGATTGTGTTACTACCTCAGATCACTGCTAAAAAGTTTTGTCAGTGGTTCATTTGGCATATCCTGTCTTAATATGAGTTGAATTCAGAGCTAGGATTTGACAAAGGCTAAACACAGTAACAGATCATTTTGACATTTGAATTAAGGCCCACCCCACAAAATAACCCTTGATCATCTGAATTTTCATATCACTAGTACTCTTCCAAAGACACTAGCCATTTAATCTCATATAGTAGTTATATGCACTTATAAGCTTTCTTCCTAGACAGTAACCTCCACACAAACAGAATCATGCATGAGTCATTTTTGTATCCATAAATTATCTAAGACGCATCCTAGCATATAGTGGCTACCTCATGAATATTCAAATGAATGAACTATATAAACTATGAGAGATCTTTAAGTAGCAGATTCTCTTTTTATTTTACCTATTTAATTCTGTCCCACACAGACAGTTATGAGGGCAGTCACCATTGTTTAAATAACTTCTTTTATCATCTTTTAAGCTAACTGCAATCTTTCCTCTAAAATAATATTAAGTATCAATAACGAGAAAGTATTTCAACAAAAGATTCTAAATGAATGAGTCTTGAAGAGTGGAGAGATGGGGTTGGCACTTTTAGAAAGATCACCTGGGTTGAATTTTCAGACTATTCAAGCTCGTCTTCTCTGAAGACACTTTCCATAAAAATTTCTAAAATAAAGACATTTAATCTAGGAAAGGGCTACCAGTCATTCCACTGAGTTTCATTAGTCTCCAGAGCCACTGTTATTGAGAGAAATATTTCCTATCATTCAAATGTTTCAGGTCTGGAGAAAAAATATTGAGACTCATATAATATAAATTATGTGTCTAAATAGCTGATTTATTTTTTCAGAGCTATCATTCGTTCTAGATGGCAGTTTAATAAACAGTAGCACTATGATAAATAAGCTGAATGAAATTTAGAAAATGATCATTGTCAAGGAAGAGTGTCTTGGAGCCTAGTAATGGCTCAAGTGCTTTTCACCATGTACTCTTGGTAACATCAACGTTATCTTCACAAGATAGACCATTCTTAGAGCAATAAACATTATCTATTACAATTAAAAGCTGATAAGTTGGGAGTCAACAGAGTGCAGCCAGCTATGAATGTGAAGACAGCTGCACTGTTTGCATTCTATGATTCTTATAAAGATTTGCTGGAAGCCCATACATCTGACATGATTAGAACATAGGAAGTGGATTAAAAATTATAGTGTACTAAACATAGGAAATGAGAAGGAAGAAGAGATAAAATTTGTCCATTTTGAAAAAAGATATTATTTGTTCACAGCGTGACTCCCATTTTTTTCTTTTCACATTGTGTGGTTAATGAAGTGTTGGTTGTTTCTTAATTTTTTTTTTTCCCGTGAGCTGACTCATGTTGTTTCCCTGTCTTCACTAGGACAGAGGGTTACAAATATAAACTTATAATGGTATCTTGTCACATGGCATATTGTATTAAAAATAAATCATTGTTTCCCAGTACTTCTCAAACTTAAAAAGTTACTGAATTTTAATAAAGATATTATGCCAACAGTTCTGATATTTCATATCGCTTATAACACTAAGAATTTACCTGAAATTTTACTCCAGACGTGCTTTTTCCAAGTGTGGTTGCTTTTCCTTAATTCTCCTTAGATGTCTCATTTTCTATGTTGTACACCTTCTCTGCACTTTCAAATGAGCTCACCCTCCCCTCTGACCCGACCCATTCTTAAACATCAGCTAAAATGCTTTACCGCATCAGTCCTTTCTGTATGAACTCAGCAGCCATTGCAGTATGAAAAATTAAAGCCAAGGCCTAGATGAGCCATAGGCTTTGTGAAAGATATTCACACTGTACTTAACAACAGGTTGAACAAAGGTCTTTTTTCTATTCATTCCCCTTACTTTTCCCTGTAGTATGGTATGTTTCTCAAGATATCCACAGTGATTTCCCACCTGCATAAAAAGATAGAGATCGGTATTATTTTCATTTCTCATCCTTAAAAGATGCTGTTACTTTTTCTCTTATGGCATTTAAACTCTTGGGGAACTTTTCAACAATACATGAGAATGGTTTAAAAACCAAAATAACTTTATATCATTCTAAAGCCTTAGACTGAGAGGGAAGTATTAATTGCTTTGTTATGTGGTTGGAGCTGACCTCTTCTCCTCACCGCCTCTCTGAATTTATTAACATGGTAGAACTTATGTTGTCCCTTTCAGTAACATGTAGATAAATCCTGGCAGTAGAAAGGTCCTGATGCTGACCCACAGTAATCAGAATAGTTTTAGCAGATAATTCACTAATTAGATTTGTAAAACTCAAACAGTGAATTACTTGCTTTCTTCCAGTGTTTCATGAAAAGGAAAGTGATTTGATTGTCTCACATACAAGATTGATAGGATCTATTCTTTCTGAAATGGAAGATGATGCTACTAAAATTATTATTATTATTATTATTTTACATGGGCAGGCACTGGGAATCTAACCCGGGTCTTTGGCATGGCAGGTGAGAACTCTGCCTGCTGATCCTCCATGGCCTGCCCGCTACTGAAATAATTTTATGTTAGGCTTTTAGTTCATGGTTTAAATGCTAAGTTTCAACAGCAATAGGTACTTCTTATAGGTAGAGATATTTACAAATAGGTACCATAGATCTTTTACTAAGCAAATCCTTTAAAAGCAGTAGAAACAACAAAGATTCAGAGAGAGGTTAAAACTTTTTTTTTTCCTCAACTGAAAGATGGTTAAAGAATTGGAAATTTCTATAAGCTAGAGTTTTCTCCTCTCTTGGAAATGTAATTTATATGTTTTTCTTCCATTGTTGAGCATAAACACCTCATCTAGGTAGCCTATTTGCAAATTGGATTTTAAGTGGATTATTCATTTTTGCTGTTCTTTTCTTTTTTTTTGGCCTGGGCCGGTTCTGGCAATCGAACCCATGTCGCCTGCAAGACAGGCGAGAATGCTGTTCTTTTTTATTAGAGATATACACCATACCATAAAATCCAATCTTTTGAAGTGTATCTAGAACAAGGTTGTGTAATTATCATCATTATCTAATTCCAGAACATTAATATGTCCCTCCCCCCAAAAAAACCCAGGCTCATTAGCAATCACTCTCCATTCCCCCCTCCTCCCATCTCCTGGCAACCACTAATCTTTCTGTCTCTATGGATTTGTTTGTTCTGGATATTGCATATAAATGAAATCATATAGTACGTGGTCTTTGTGAGTGGCTTCTTTCATTTAGCATAATGTTTTCAGAGTTCTTCCATGTTGAAGCATATATAAGTACTTTACTCTCTTTTGTGGCTGGATAATATTCTATTTTTATGTATATACCACATTTTATTCATCCATTCATCATTTAATGGTCATTTGCGTTGTTTCCATTTTGGGGCTATAGTAAATAATACTGCTATGAACATTCATACATACATTTTTTGTATGGACATATGTTTTTATTTCACTGGGGTATATACATTGGAGTGGATAGATAGATTATTCTTATAAACTAGTTTTAAGTAAAAACAGACTAAATTATCTTTTGATGCAATTGTTGAAAGAAATAACTCATCATTTTATTAGGGAAGCATTTGCTCCTTCAATTACTTTAAGTTTTTTTGAGTAGGAACCTGAAGAATTTATTTCCAATCTGTCCTGCCTGCAAAGACAGAAAATATTCTGACATTAGAGCCAGCATATGAGCATATATATATGTGTGTATTTCCTTTCGGTTCTTGCGATCACCATATGTGTATATTGTTATTTTATTTTTTATATAGGTACAGTATTAAGATGGAAAGAACCTAATCAAAAGGTCATATATAGTGGAAAAAAGTTGCCTGAAAGTCTGTATCTTTATATGCAAAGAAAAAGTCACCCAAAGAATGAGCCATTCAAATCTAACTTTAGATGGTTATATAACATATTTTCTTTATGCTGTGGTAGTTTTTTTTTTTTTTTGCATGGGCAGGCACCGGAAATCGAACCTGGGTCTCCTGCATGGCAGCACGAATTCTGCCACTGAGCCACTGTTACACCACGCCATGGTAGATTTTTTATCATTGAAAAAAATTAGGAAAAGTACACAATGACAAGGGCAGATTAATAAATTATCTATCTTAATTACAGTACATAAAAATAATAAAATATATGTTTTCAAATAATATTTAATGGCATAAGCTAATGTATATAATAGAATAGGCATGATAGAAAACCCCTCTCTCTACAAAAAAGTCATATGTATCATTTTCCCAATTTTATTTAAAAAATACATATATTCAGACAATACAAATATTTCAAAATGCTAAGTGTTTATGCTTTGTAATTTTTATATTCTCCTTTATGCTTTATTTTGTTTTCCAAATGTTATACTATTATTATGAAGTACAGATATAATTAGAAAAAAACTATTATTGAAAATTTGTCCTCATTATGTTTATTTGATATCAAGATAACTAGTCAGTTCAACAATGCTTGAGACATTCTCAAAAAAGTATCAACTGGGTGGGCCACAGTGGCTCAGCAGGCAGAGTTCTTACCTGCTATGCCCAAGACCTGGGTTCAATTCCCAGTTCCTGCCCATGGAAAAAAAAGAAGAAAAAAGTATCAACCTACTCAAACATTCAAATGCATACAGATAGCAGGTTTCACTAAGGCTTGCCTGGGTATTAATGACATAAAATAAGGACAACCAATTGTTTAGGAATGGAAGAAATGCTAAATTACAAAACTGGTCCTGCAGTTTGCAGAAACAGACCATTGGTCCTATTCTGTTTTTGTTTTTGTTTTTGTTTTATGCTGTGTGACAGGGTAACATTTCAGTATTTTTTCATGTGAATGTCCCATTATTGCAGCACGATTTTTTGAATTTTTGTTTGTTTGGTTGGTTTTTGTTTTGATTATTTGTCTGTTTTTTGGGAAGTACAAGGACCTGGAATCAAACCCGAGTGTCCCACATGGCAGGCAAAAATTCTGCCACTATACTACACTTGCACCCCCAGACCATTGGTTCTAAATTGAATATTTGGCTTTGGTTGCCACAATGTGCAGGTGTGGGTATTGCTACTGGCATCTAGTGGGTAAGGGATGCAGCTAACTAAGCTGCGATGCAAGGACAGCCCCCTATGCAAAAAGTTAATCTGACCCAAAATGTCCACAGTACCAAGGTTGAGCAACTCTGAAACAGATGATCCATATTTTAAACAATCAATTATTTCATTAATTTAGATGCCTTAAATGGGCAACAAACCATTAAATTCTTGAAAGTTTTTCTTAGATTCATAATTTAGAAATGTGGTCTTAAGAATGAAGTTGATACCTACATGTAGGATAAAATCATATTACAAGTTTTATAGTTAAGTAAATATGTAATTCAACAAGAGAGCTGGTACTACTTGAAGTTATATAATAATAAATGGTATTGAGATTTTGACAGTCTTGTGAAATAAATTGCTTTTGGAATACAACAGTTTTGTACCTCAGTTTCTCATTGACACTATAAGAAAATAGTTTTGTTTTTTCATTAAAGTAATGGCATAAATCTAATTTTTGCACACCTGACTTGAGATTTTATATGGAAATTATATTCACAGAGCTATTTTGAAATATTGTTTAATGAAAAACATAGCTATATCTTCAAGGCTCTTTGTTGTGTTAAAAATGACAAACAAACCAATGACTAGCAAAGTCTATGAAATTTTATTTATAGAAAAGATTTAGGCTCTACTGAAGTACAAGTAAAAATTGATTATTGTATAGAATTAAGATGACTGAAGAAAAAATAGCATGGTCAGACTCTGTTGTGAACAATAGCTAGCACATTGAAACCAAATGAACACAATTTAGAGATGTAAATAATTCATATTTGACAGCAAATTTCTGCAAGTATTAAACTTGACTTAATTCTTCACCCTTGACTCTCAGGACTGTTTCCCTTACTCTCAAAGCTACCACACATTCCCTTTAAGTTGCAGAGATGAAACCCTCATGCAAAATGAAACCAAAAGGCCCAACAAATTAAACCCACAAAGGGCCATATTGGGGCCTCTACTTATATCTCCCCCTTCTGCATAGCCAGATCCTGCCCATTTTTTACTTTAAAAGAATGCCTTCTACTCTTCTATTAAATAGGGTCCCTTCTGTTATTCTCCCAGTACACTTTTGTTCTCTCTCTTAATGCGTGGAATTTTGTGATTGTGTTCATTATCTAATTTATTTATTGTCTGCCTCTGACCTAAGTTTCCAGAAGGAATTCTACCTACTCTGTTCACGATCATTCAGAAGTATAATAGCACAGTGAATATTGGTTCAAGATCTGAATGATTGTGGGATATGATATTTTAAGCACCTGGTATGTGCCATGTGTTCAGCTGTGTGCTGGCAGTTCCTCAATGAAAGAGAGACTAGTCCCTCCCTCTACAAGGCTTACAGTGTAATGGGAGAGGTAGCCATGAACTCAGGTGTAGCTGAGGTGCAGGGCTGTAGGAGAACACATAGGAGAAGCTACTTAGGGGACTAGAGAAAGATTTCCAAGAAACTAATGTCTGAGCTTTGATTTGAAGGATGAGCACAAATTTTCCAGATAAAGAAAGTAGGAAGAATGTTCCAGGCAAAGAGAACCCTCCCAGGTAACATTTAGGCAACTAGGTGTATGGAATTGCCATTCACTTCCATGAGGAATGCATGAATTTTAGGAACATGTTCTGGGCATGACTCAAAGTGTTCAGTTTTGTGTCATTTAACTTTGGACATCAAGACAGCATTATCTACTTGGAAATCATATGGTTCTGTAACTTAAGGAGGGATGTCTCCATGGAAATGTGGGTTTCAGGAGTTTTCACAGTACAGAGATGGGAACTGAAGTCATGTGTTGGGATGAGATCTTCCAGAGACAGCTTGAAGACTGAGAGGAATGGGGAACGCGTAGGTGAAGAGAAGCCAGTAAAATCTTAGGTATTAAGGAAACCAAACTAGAACAGAATTGCCAAAACCGAGATAGAAGAAAGTGAATGGTGAGCAATGCCAACCACTAAGAGCTTAGAAGCCACATGCTTGGGAGATACAGGAAGAATAGGGATTGATTTAATGCTTAAAAGGTCAATGTAGTCTTTACAAGGACAATTTTATTTTAGTGATGAAGGCACATTTCCAGCTATAATGGGTGGATAAGGGACTAAGCTATATGGAACTAAAGGCAATGAGTATAGATGATTTTTTCAAAGGTTGGTTGTGAGCAAGAGTCAGGAGAGAAGCTAGCGGATACATAGGGTCACAGAAGGTTATTTTCAAAATGGAGGATGGAGAATGTCTTTCGGCATAGAAACAAAGCTAATGAAGATGGAGTAGTTGAGAATGTAGGGAAAATGGAGAGCATAATGAAAGGAGTGATGCCTCAAAGGATATTGGTTAAATGCTCTGCACATTTCATAATGTATTCATTTATGTTAATTTGTGTTTTGTTAAGTGCTTACCATAATGCTTTCATATAGATCTTACTATTCCTACTTTACAAATGTGAAAAGTGAGATTCAGAAAGCTTTAGTAATTTGCCCAAGAACACACAGCTGGGATTTGAAAGTTTGTGTGTCTGCTTCCAAATCTCGTGTTCTTTCCCACTAAATGAGGCTGGCAAGTTAACTGCTCCTTACGCCTCTGCTCTCCAGCACCCACAGTAGAGCATTCACGTACAAATTAGAAAACATTAAAAACAAGAAGAAACTTTCTTGGCTTATTTCAAAATGCAGTATCCCACTATTTACTCTAAAACTAAAAAATGCATTTGGAAATCAACAGCTAAAACATTTCTCTGAATAGATTGAATCAAGCTCTGCACTCTATTCAAAGTGTGGTCAGCAGGGCTTTGGTATCAATATCACAGGCTTGTTAGAAATGCACATGTTAAGGTCCCTCCATGGACTTCTGAATCAAAATCTCAGAGGGAGGTCCAAGAATCTGTGACTTAATAAGGCCTCAGGTGACTCCAATACTCATTAAAATTTGAGAAGCACTGTGTGGCTTGGTCCTACTAAACTTACTCCATAACAATAGTCATTTGAAATCACATTTTTAAAAAAAATTATGTATTTAAATAAGGATGCACCTAACTGAAATTCAAAGAGAACTCAGGATTAGTAGGCCCATCAGCACTCTAGGAATATTACATACTGAAAAGTATCATGGGCTACGTATATATATTTCCCAGTGGCAAATATTAGGGGACCAATTATTGAATTGATATATCTATTTAAAATACTAGAAACACCTAAAGTAAAAAATAAATAATAGAAAGAATGAAACAAATAGAATCAGAATTTAAAGCCACTAAACTATAGAGAACACAGCAGTTTATTCTGAAAATAAAAGACAATAGCTGGCATATAAAACTGTAGCAGTAATAAAAGAAAAGTGTCCTTGTGTTCTGAGTTATGTATAAACTAGTTAAAGTACTGTAATGTTTCTACTGACACTCTAGACTTGGTATTTTTGCATGTTCCATTTTCTTTGTGAGTGAACAGATAATAGGTTCATGGATTTAAGATGACTATAAACTATATTCTAGCATTAAGTCTTTAATTAACCATTTTGAGAAAGAAAACAATATCTGTAAAATATGGCTATTATTTTTAGCACTACCAAGATTTTGAAGGAAACATACAATTTAACTAAAGTTGAATGCGCTAAAAAATAGCTGGGGCCAACCAGTATGTTTTCAATAAATCCACGTACTTCCCGCTGTTCTACATATATTGTTTGCATCATTTTTCTTTAGGTCTTAAAGTCTAAAGGAATCATTTCATATTATGCCCCATTGCCTATAATTTTTTGAGTCTTCACTCTTGTTTCTTTTCTTTTGATGCTTCTATTCTCATCCCTTCTTCCTGTGGAACGAGTTGTTATATGGGGTGTCATGGGAACACAGGCTCAGGCACAACAGAACCTCTCCTGACTGCTTTATTACTTCCGCAGCACAAAGAGTCCAAAAGAGCAAGGCAAGATATCTCATTACCCCCAATCTCCTGGGGAGGCCAACTGCTCAGATCCAGGTCAGTGGATGACAGGTTCCGCGCCCCACTTAACAGTTGGAGAGGAGAGACAGATCTGTGCTGTTTGAGTGTTGAGTATTTATACACCCCAGTGGGAGGGCTACTTGTTTCCATGTTTAAGATATGGCCAGACCCTTTCATTAGACCTAACATCTCCCTTAGACTGTAAAATGGAAACATGGAAATATCTGCACACAATAGAAGAGGACCTGGGAGATAACTGCTAGGCTGTCCTTGACTTCCCCAGAACTATACATCCTCTCTTCTCATTTGCTCCCTTCTCGACTTCTTTCCTATCCCCTAATCCAAATTATTCCCTTTTTGTCTCTTACCTTTTTTTTTTTTACCAACTTTGCTGCAAACGCACCACAGATGGCTTTCAAATATATATACAAATAAGACAAGAAGTGCTAACAATATAATTGGAACCATTAAATATTAGGAAATGGCATAGTGTTTTCATTAAATATTATATCATCTCTTGGAATCTACTCCCATATAAAGGGTTATTATTTATATATTGTTTAATTTACTTAACAAGGGATAAAAACAGTTTTCACTTTGAAACCTGTTTATCTAATAGCTATTTCATTGATTTCACTTGTACTTTGATTTTTATGTGTACTTTCTATTACCAGGTTGTGTCTAGTCTTTCTAGAGTCGCATCACAAAAGAAAAAATTCAATATTCAGTCTATTTAGGGTATTCATGAACTGCATCAGAAAAAATGTATTTGCATATTTAAATATAGATGGCTGAATATTTGGAAATGAGCAGCTCCTATTAGTCTAAGGGCTCATACCATAGATAGGTTCCATAATTTAGAAGTCAGGGTCCTTAGTTTTGTTAGAGAATACAAATGGACACACACATACATATATATATAATGTTTTAAAAATTTTTATTAACTTTTGAACTATAATATTTTGGAGAGAAACTATGGAAAAGAGGATAAATGACCCAGCAAAAATTGACAAACCAATATGGTGTAACAATGCTGTTTGGGGCCAATTACCCTTTATCACTTCCATTCATCTTCTAAAATAACCTGATCCTGATTTGATAATTCTATGATGAAGAGCAGTGGCAATCCTCAAATATACACAATGTTCAGATTTTCAAAATTTATGTCCTTTTCTTAGAATTTACATGCATGAAAAAAAATCCATAAGAGGATAAATAAGCCGGATATTTAAGATAAATTTGGACATATAAGTCAAATTGACTAGATCCAGCACAAACCATTATTTGGAACTAGTTTCTTCAATGAATGTCACCCATTCATAACTGAAAGGTCAAGTATTCATAGAAGGGTTCAAGAAAACTGGATGCCGTGAAGGTGCACACGGAGAGGCTGTCTCCTCTCTGCAATCTACAATGTCAAGGGAACCTTTGTCATTTAGCGCTTAAACTATTTCAGAAAACCTGCATGTACCCCACTAAAAGCCTGGGACTGTGTATTTTTTTTTCCAATGGCTGTTATCAAGATGTTGGCCAGGTAATGCTCACAAAAGCCACTTTATTTGTAAAAATCCTCAAGTGATATATATTAATGATTTCAAAGAGCACAGTATGGCCATTCTGTAGGTAGGAAAAACATGGAAGCAATAAACTAAAATTATGCATTCTTAAAAATCATAATATTAAATTGTATAAGACTGTGGAGGAATTTCTTTTGTAACTTGACTTTAATGAGAAGATTTAATAACTATTTATTTAAAAAAAAAAAAACATGCTTCCAAAGCTTAAGAAATATTGTGTTGCCTTTTGAAAACCTATTAAAAGTGCTATGTCAAAAAAAGAAAAAAGTGCTATATCCTGGCTAATTCACTTGTAACAGACACTAATTATCTGATTAATGGCCTTGTACAGTGGAGAATAAAAGTGGATTTGACTCCAGAAATGCTTTATTTGGTTCTATTTTCCATAATTAAAATGGAAATTTTCTGAATCTCTCTAAAAGAACATACCTAAATGACATAAGGAAATTAGTAACAAGCATGTTAATAAAGGGAAATGGATTTTTCTCAAAACAAATATATCAATATTGAGGGCATAAACCATAAAAGAAGTTAGCGTGGAGTGGGCTTAATTGAGATGACTTCCTTGAGAAACGTATTTTTTAATTAAAAACAATGTGCAAAAACATAGAGTGAAAAATAAGTAAGGTGTGTTTATTGGCAGTTGGGAGGCTGAGGGCACAGCAGAGGAATTTTATAGGGAATTTTGAGTCACGAGACTGGCACCTACATCTTGACTTGGCTGTTGGGGTCAATCAGTTAATTAATTTGAGCCTCAACTATAAAACAGAAATAATAATAATGCCTTCTGCATGTAATCATTGAGAAGAACTAAGTGAATTCATGTATGGGAAATGCTGCATGATTAAGTACCTAGACTCCTGGGTAAACACAAAAAAGGAGAGTAGAGTATAATGTCTAAGAAATATAGTACTGGTGATGAGCTGGACCTCATGAGTTCATGGGTATCAGCATGAAGGGTTCTGCACCTGAAAAGTTGAAGGTAGAGGGTGGTATGGGGACATTGCCAGTTTTATTTCTGTACTTTAGCGTTAGGAGTCTGGAAAATACCAAGATCATCATTGCAACATATTTATTAGAAGAAATTTCTTTATTCATTCATTTATTAACATGGAAATAATTAATTTCAAAAGCAAATGGCAGGACGGTACAATAGTGGCTAAATAACAGACTTCTTGCCTGTCACGCCAGAGACCTGGGTTCGATTCCCAGAGCCTGTCCATGCCAAAAAATAACAATAAAAAATATAAAAGCAAATGGTGATTTCTCAAAAGAAATAGGTATTAGCATTACTGTATGGAGAGCGGTATGTGGAAGTCGCTTTATGGTTCTATAAATTATTTCTTCTCTATTCTTGTGTCTTTGAAGTTCAGGCCAGTTTGAGGACTGTCACTGAACGAGTATGTTTTTTTAATGTTCAAATTATAGGTCTTGTGAATAAAAAGCAATATATTACAGTAATACATACTAACACAATGTAAAAGTTTAAAAATTTGCATTTTAAGGAACTGATCCTAATTTACCTGCACTGTAGAGATGGAAAATCATATTGAAATTAGTATGTGAAAACCCCTGACAGTGCACCATGATGTATAGGTAGTCTGACATACCCAGGAAAACACTGGACTAATAGTTAAGAAACCCATCTCAAGTCCCAACTTTCCCACTAACTTATATTGTGTCTTGAGACAAATTCCTTAACTTCCAGGTGCCTAAGTTTCTTCTTCTGTAAGCATGATAGAGATGGAGGTGAGCAAATAGAGTTCACTTGTATCACATTGGGAATTTGTTCTGTTGCTGAGTATTATATCAACTGCAAGAGGTATTAATTACCAACACATCTATTAAAAATAAATGGTTTGGGAAGGGGCACAGTGGCTCAACAGGCAGGAATGCTTGCCTGCGATGCCAGAGGACCCAGGTTCGATTCCCGGTGCCTGCCCATGTTAAAAAAAAATGGTTTGATTCCTGGACTCTGCACTTCCAAAAAAACCAAAAAACAAAAATAAATGAATAAAATAAACTGGCTTTTGCTGATACAATGACTACAGAAAGAAAGAAAATTCTATTTCAACACCCATTGCTTATTCTCTTGCTATATTGTGATGACTTCTTATTAGAAAATGATGAAGCCAAGATGAAGAGAAAATCAAGATCTGTGGGCACTGCTGCATTGTGGAAGAAAGTCTATTATATACGGGTAGAGGATAACCAAGCTGACCTATAGCCAATAGCTTTCCTAAGAAAAAGCAATTACAGTTTCTTATATATGGTTCATTCTAAGAAACATTTGTCTTCTGGTCATGGGAAGTTATTTCTATAAATAATATGGGATTGTAAATATTCCACGTGATAACTGTAAAGAGAAAAATCATATTTTATATAGGTTACTATTTCGAATAACACTGAACGTTTGAGAAATTGTTACTTTCAAAGTATGTGATTAGTCTGACACAGCTTCCCACGAACAAGAAAGAGAAGAAAAATCTTGGTCTGCCTGTACTAAGTGATGTTGGCAAATGGAAAGAGTTTTCCTGGGTCCCTGGATTTCAAAAATCCCAGAAGCATTGCTCTTGTGGCCTTAAGGCAAACATAAGGGAAAGTGTTATGCATCGAGGCAAATATTACTTATGTGATACTGCCTTCCATTTGTATAGAATCTGCTTGACTTTTACACAGGAACCGTAATTTCAAGAGATAGAGATAGTTTGCATGAATTTACTCTAACACAGTCATTGATAAGAATGCCACATTGCTTTATTTTTCTAAATTAGAGTATGTAGGACTAGATTCCCTTCTTGCCTGGGTGGTGAGAAATTAAATTTTAATCATTTAGATGGGGGTGTTCACCATTCTTAGGGTTACGCAAGCATTCAGTGTCTTATGTCATGTCTGGACAATGGGAGAAAGGCCCATGGTCTCTGGTTCCTATCAACATGACACTCTCTGTTCCTTGGGGAGGGGGTTGCTGTCTGCTCCCCCCCACACACTTCCTTCTTCCCATTTTCCCATTCTTCCATCACCACCCACAAGACTTAGCAGCAAACCTACTTTTGCCTGTGAAAAGCTCCATCCTCCAAGCCCCATTCTTTTTCTGTCTTGAAGAGATAGTTTCACATTTCCCTTCTGCCACTTCCATCCCTCTATCCTTTAGAATCTATGCTAACCTGGCCTTCCTGGGAATGAGGAATGATAAGTGGAATCCTGTCAGGTTTTTTGTTATTATCACTGTTCTCTCTTTTACAACATTATAAGTTACCCCATCTGCTTTTCTCATCTAAGAGATTCACTTCATAAGAGAAGCCATCTTTCTCTGACTATGGGAGCATAATATTTACTTTTTGAATCAAAGTTTTGAATACTAATTTGCAGGATCAAATTTCTCCTGGCCTCAAGGGCTGCTTAAGCCAAACCGTTTCTGCATGCTGCATGCTACATCAGTTTGCTCAATTAAAAATCACAAAATTAAGTAATTATTTTTATCCACAAATATAGAAAGCGCTTTAGAAACCACAATGAAATATACTCTACACCCACTAGGATGGCTATAGTAAAAAATGATAGACAATAGCAAGTGTTGGCAAAATGTAGGGAAATTGGAACCCTAGTGCATTGCTGTTGGGAATGTAAAATGGTACAGCTACTAAGGAAGAGTGTTTGACTATTCCTTAAAAAGTTAAACATATATTTACCATGTGATCCAACAATTCCACTCCCAGGTATATATCCCCCCCAAATTGAAAACATGTCTACCCAAAAGCTTGTACTCAATTGTTCAGAGCAGCTTTAATTTGTAATAACCTCCCAAAATGGAAGCAACTCAACGTTCATCAACTGATGAATGGATAAACAAAATGTGAGCTATCAATACAATGGAATATTATTCAGCCATAAAAAGAAATGAAATGCTGATTCATCCTACAACACGGATGAACGTGTTGAAAACATATGCTAAGGAAAAGAAAACAGACGCAAAAGGCCATGTATTGCATGATTCCATTCAGATGAAATGTCCAGAATAAGAAACTCCATAGACACAGAGAGTAGCTTAGTGGTTGCTGGGGGCTGGGAACAAAGTAGAATCAGGAGTGACTGCTAATGGATACAGTGCTTCTGTTTGGAGGGATGAGAATGTTCTGGAATTAAATATGGTTGTACTTGCACCACTGAACTGTACAATATAAAAGGGTGCATATGATATTTTATGAATTATATCTCATATTTTTTTAAAAAAAACACAGAAAGATGAATGTGAAGTATCACACTCTTATTGCCCAGAGAGCTGCAAATGTAATATTTGAATTTTTAAATTAACATACAGCATAATTTCTTTCACAGTAGGTGAAAGGAGTTTTGGCTATGGAGTTGAGAGAAAACTTTTACTTTTTCTATTCTATACCATTATTGACAACATTATCAAAGATATCAGAGGATTCTTCCTCCTAGCTAGAGCTGATCACTTTTGTCCTTAAAAACTTCCACATCAGATTTCTGATAGGAAGCAGATAGCATGCCCCAAATTATTTCTTAGGCACAGCGTAGGGCAAAACAAGGACAACTGCAGAACCCTGGAGTTAGAAATATAGGTGTCTCTACCAGTTACCACCCCAAGGCCTAAAATGGTGAGAGAAAAGAGCTGCTTTTCAGGTTCAGAAGTAGAGGGCTGTGTGGAGAGGAGGCCTTGCCAGGCAAGAGAGCTTTGCTCCGGAATTCTAGCATCCTATCACTCTGACATCATGAAGAGGGAGAGAAGAGATTAAATACCCAACTTCACCCCTCTTAGGCCCCTCCCATCTGATGAGCTGATGCTGGTACTCCCCATTGACAAAGCCAACTGGAAGTCAGAACTTACAAATTTCACCCATACATTTCAGACTTGCAGCAGCAGGGTAGAATGAAGACTGAATGGTAGAGGGTAGATCGGCAGGGGCAAATGAAGATGGCCATCTGAACTACCTTATTTTCATCTGTCTCTACCACTACTGTGCGCTAGATTTATTGTTATGCGATTTTATCAGCGCTAATAAACTAAAATTTCCTTGAAATGAGGGATCGGATTTTATATATCTCTGTGCTTCCAATTCTACTTTTAAAATGATATTGCACATATAGTAATCAATGAATGTTAGTGAATACAAAATGAAAAAAAAACTTGCGGTAATTTTTTCTTCTTAGACAAATCATAAATATAATTTACTTTAGCTACTAAATGCAGAATTCCTGTCTCTGGGATATATGCAAAAGAAAATGATGCTTGACTTTTTACTTCTGAAGCTACTTTGAGTAACTTTAGTTAGGGCTTATAATATTTCTAACCTAGATTTATTTTAGTTAAAAAACAGCAAGAGAAAGTAAGAAAGAAAGGCTTCCTCTGAAAAACATTTTTAAAGGTCACATGCCACTCATTCACATTGAGACACTTGTTCACTCTTTCTGCCGGTAATGACAGCCTAAAAATGTCACCTATTCAAATGCAGCCAAATGGACCCTTCCTTTTAAAGTTTAGTTGTGAAAATTACCACCAATATGGATACATTTTACAGGAAAATTATAACTCTCTCTCTTTTGAAGTTTGTGACTCTCTTGACCACATTCTGGAAATTAACACCGTTTATATAATGAAGGTTATGAAATATACACACACTGCATAACTTTTCAGGAAAAAAAATGAAGCTCTGTTTTTAAAAGAAGGTAAATTTTTAAAAATGTTAATTGAAATAAACGGGGATGAGGGAAATAGAAAGTATAGGAATTAAATGGGGGCACATTGGTAATTGGGTGGCACCATTTTGTAAAACTAAGCCTAGGTAAATTTCGTATTCTAAGGACCATCAGTATATGGAAATACAATCCTGGCAACAGAGATTTCGAAGGGTGGAAATCATTAGCCATTTGATGGAGCCCAACAGGGCATGAAGTCTAATAATGAAATTGCAGTTTGGTTAATAATATAGGCTTCATATTGCCGTTGTTGCTTGTATTAATGGGATATTTTCCAGGTTATGTCACTGCTTTGGACTTGAAAAAAATCAATAGAACTTAATGAGAAATGGTGGAGACTACTTCAAACCAATGTTATACTCTAAACTATTATACCAATAAAATGAAAGAAATATGTCACTTTTTCTTATTGCCATCTCCCTTTCTCCAAAGGCGGCCATACGCTTTCCTAAAATCAATGAGAGGTGGGTGAATTCTTTATCCCACCCAGCAAGGGCTTTTGGTGCAGATACAGTATTCAAGTCTCAGGAGGTGTGGCTGTTCTTTCCATGAGGTTATCATGGTAGCCCACTGAATAAAGCCAAAAATACTGGCTAGATTGTCAGCTAATCCCTTTCTGCTTGGGGTTCCAGGGTAACATGAATTATTTATTCCCTTTCTGGGTTTCCATGCTTGGGTAGAAGCTAGGTCTTCTTTTCTCCCTGTCCCTCCCAACTCTCAGCTTTCTTTGAACCACACTCCAAATTCCAAGCCACCCCCCTCTGACCCATTTTTTTTTAATAACATCATCATGTATTTATTTGGATATTATATGCCAATGGCCTAAGTTGCAGTGATAATTACGTAAATCATAACTGGTAATTACATTGAAATACATATTATCTTAATCAAAATAAAATTAAACTATTTCTAGTTTAAAAAGTATAGGCAAATTTTTAAGTTTAAAACCAAAGTGCATTACTTATGCAGAATTATAAAGAAAAGATTAAAAGGAATATTTAATGAAAAGTGAAAGCTCAATTAAGCTACCAAAAAATTGTCCCTAGTTTATAAGAGCTTTCTAGGAATATTTAATATCAATTGATTAAAATTTTGAAAAATTGTAAGTTCCTTTTTTTTTTAGCTTTAGATGAATCATGCAATATAATGGTTACTTTTTCTTTGAAAGGATTTCCAAACTTACAAAAAAAAAAAACTAAAATAAATTAAACTCTTGACATAGATATTTCTGAATCTTTAACCTTCAAAGGAGAATTTCAGTCAGATAATAAAGATTTAGTTTCTATCACCATGGTTGATGCTCCAGATATGTTAGGTAAAAAGTCCAACTTTACTGGAATTTTTAAATAAGAGACTAATGTTTTCCTTAAGGCTTTATTTCAGTCTATGATGCTAGAAATATTTGAGTTTTCTGAAACAGACTCTACAACAAGTGTCATGGATACAGTTGTTAAAATCATTTGGTATACATTGTAATTCTATGAATCATTGCCAGTTTCTGGAACTAGTGAAAAAAATTTAAAGAAAACAATGAACTTGATGATTTTGTGATTCTATGCCAAGACTCTTTGGTTGAGTCAAAAGAAGAGTTTCACAAAGAATTGCTATACTGTTACCTCCAATTCAACATTCATGAAGTAATAAAAAATGATTGCCAAGTCAAATCATCTTCAGCTTGCCCCCCAGCTCTTGGCTAAGAAGAAACCTATTCCAAAGGCCGTTCTCCTCACAGGCGTGCAGCGAGCAGGTCAGCAGGCTAGTGTTTGGAAATCATTGTTCAAATAAATAGTCCGATGTATCCCTGTAGTGATTTCTCTCTGTTCTTGTTTGGAAGTGCTATAGGTCAGATTCTTAATCTAGACAGCAAATAGTAACATTATTTGTTGTCACATACACACACACACACACACACACAATAGTGGAGAAAAATTGGCAGAAAATAAAGTTTGGGACACACAGATATCAGGCTGCCACTGAAGTGAAATTTTTAACATGGATTTGTAGCTTAATATTTGTTTATAAAATATTAATGGATTGGGATGTATTTTACTGGGTAATTAAAGCAGATGCTTTATTTTTTCTGAAAAAAATGATTGCCATATAGTCAATAATAAAGGGCAAAAATGGCAGTATGTTTTACAGCATCTCACCAGCGTCATGCAGCACATGAATGAACACACGTGAAGCACCAAGGAAAGACAAAACGAATTTGTGATCTAGGTAGACAATTCTAAGAATTCATATTAGAATTGAAACTTTTCATAATATAAATTGATGAAAACTACTTTGCACATATTATCAACATGAATTAAAATGCAGATTTTAATTGCTATTGAAAGCATTATGTCAATTCTTTTTTTTTTTTTTGCATGGGCAGGCACTGGAAATCGAACCTGGGTCTCCGGCATGGCAGGCGAGAATTCTGCCACTGAGCCACCGTCACACTGCCTATTACGTCAATTTTGTAGTTGCAAAAAATACATGGAAAATTTGAAGAATGCCTTTTTGAGCTTGGAAAATTCAGAATTGTTTCTCGATTTATGCAATTGCCCTTTGAAGTCAATGTTCTGAGTTGGCATAAGAGTTAATGAGTTGACTTCACTTGGACAGAGGTAGTTCATTTTTTGAATTTTTTATGCTACTGTTTCAAAGTCATCTCAATTCTTCTTAAAAAGACAAACAAGTTTTGGCACTATGAACATGAAAGTTCAAAATAAATTACTTTTTGGTACTTAATTTAATTACCAGAAATTACTTTAGTGCATTTGCCACAACTTGGATGTTACTTTTATAAAAAAATAAACTTCATGTTTTGTAACACTTTAGACTTAAACAGAAGAATTTTGAAGACAGAACACCGAGTTCCCATCTATCCAAAAACAGTAACTATTTACATTTTACACTGGTGTGCTAGTTTGCTAGCTGCCAGAATTCAATACACCAGAAACCGAATGGCTTTTAAAAAGGGAAATTCAATAAGTTACAAGTTTACAGTTCTAAGACCATGAAAATGTCCCAATTAAACCAAGTTTATAGAAATGTCTAATCTAAGGGATCCAGGGAAAGATACCTTGGTTCAAGAAGGCCAATGAAGTTCAAGGTTTCTCTCTCAAATGGAAAGACACATGGCAAACATGGCATCTGCTAGCTTCCTCCCCAGGCCTCTTGCTTCATGAAGCTCCCACAGAGGTGCTTTCCTTCATCTCCAAAGATGAAGGCTGGTGGACTCTGTCTCTCGGAACCTTGTGGGCTTTCTCTCTTGTCATGCTGTTGTAGTTCTGCAGCTCTCTCCTTGTTCTCAAAAGGCATTCTCTCCAAAATATCTCCTATTTTATAGGATTCCAGTAAACTAATCAAGACTCGTAGAATGGATAGAGACACTTTCCATCTAATCCAGTTCAATACCCACAACTGATTGAGTCACATCTCCATGGAGATAACCTAATCAAATTTCTAACCTATAATGCTGAATAGGGATTAAAAGAAACCGTTGCACCCACGAGATTGATTAGGATTAAAACATGTCTTTCCTATGGTACATAAATCCTTTCAAACCAGCACAGTTGGTATTGTACATCTGTTACAAGTAATGAAACGATATTCATATTACTATTAATTAAAGTCCGTACTTTGTTCAGATTTACTGTATTTTTACCTAAAGTCCTTTTTCTCTTCCAAGACCCTATCCACGATACCACACTACATTTAGTAGTCATGTTTCCTTAAACTTCTTGGCTGTGAACATTTCTCAGATTTTCATTATTCTTGATGACTGTGACGCTTTAGAGGCGTACAGGTCAGGTGTTTTGTAGAATTCCCTCAAATGGGATTTGTCTGATGTTTGGGGGAGGAAAATTACAGAGGCAAAGTGCCCTTTTCATCACATCATGTGCAGGGCACATACTACCAACACCCTTTTCTGGGTTGATGTTAATCTTGATCACATGACTGAGGCAATATTTGTCAGGTTTCTCCACTGCAAAGTTACTTTTTTTCCATACTTGCTCTTAGAAAGGGAGTCTCTGTGAATAGCCCATAATGAAGTAGTCAGGAATTATGCTTCACCTCCTTGAGAGCAGAGTATTTATTTGGAATTCTTCTATATGGAGGGTTGTTTATTCTCCTCCATCTATTTATTTATGCAATCCTTTATTTATAACAATATGCTATATAATGAATAAATGGATATCATATACTATACATAATAAATAGATAAATATCATGGATATTTATTTCATATTTTGGTTTATAATTTCACACTATTTTACTTATGCTGTTGCTCAGATTGTTCCACCTTTGGTCCGTGGAGCCTCTTTCAGTCAGTTCCTATATCTCTTTGACATACTGCCATCATTTTGTGTGTATGTCTAATGTGTGTGTTTAGCAGTTTCTTACTTTCTGGCAAAATACTGAATGCTCCAGCTCATCTTATAAATTTCCTACCATAGTCTAGATCAAGTATTTCTGTAGGGAGCTCTGACTCCTTTAATTGGAGAATAATATTAGAAAACAAGATCTGGGCACTAAGTGTGCTTATTACTAAGGGTTTCATTGCTTCTAGCCCTCTCAGGTGACAGAGCAAGAAAATATATGTGCATATTAACCTGTGTATATGCAATAGTATAAATATCTCTATAAATTATATGTCTCTATATTACATTAAACATGTGTTCATGATGATATATTTTACGCTATCCATTACCACATGGATCATTCTCATCCCATTCCCTTGCTTGTCTGTAAATTCCTGCCCCAAAAGTAAGATATCTTGCTCTTACTGTCCACCATCCATTTATTTAATTGTTCAACTCCAGGATGCATGTGGAGTGGTACCATAACTGTTAACACATACTCTCATGGGATACAACTTTATCAATTAGAATGTAGTGCTACTGTACAGTTTCTTTCGCCTTTAGTGTTAAGGATTCCACACATTTCCGAAGTTGTTCAGGTCAGCACCTTTCCCCCCTGCCCCATCAGTGAAGTTGTTCTATATATTTGAATACATATAGATTGCTTTGTCACATTCTATATTCCATCCTGGGATCACGCAACCTCCTACATGATTTTTTTTAATTTGCATACATTAAGATTCACTTTTGTGCTGTAAAATTCTATGGACTTTGACAAATATACAGTATAGTATATTCACCATTACAGTATCATACAGAGAATTTTCAGTACCTAAAAATCCCTTGTGCTGCATCTATTCAACTCTTCCCAACCCTCCCCCCACAAGTACTACTTTTTAAATAATTTCTATAGTTTTGTGTTTTCTCGAATTTCATATCATTGAAATCATAATATATAGCCTTTGCAGACTGTCTTTTTTCACCTCTTGAAATATATTTAAGATTCATCCCTGTCTTTTCATGGCTTGATAGCTTATTGCGTTTTAGCATTCCATAACATTCCATTATGGATATACCAATATTTATATATTCATTCTCCATATTGAAGGACATCTTGACTGCTTCATTTTGGGGCCATTATGAATAAAGCTGCTATAAACATTCATATGGAGGTTTCTGTGCATGAATAAGTTTTCACACCTGTGGGGTACTAACCCCTGTTTTTCAGCTGAGTAGAAAATAAGGTACCAACAGCTTTATAGGTAGGAGGACTTAGGTAAATGTAGACTAATACATACATGCATTAGATTTCACAAAGGATAAATGGGATCTAGCTGGTTAGAAGAGCAGAACTTTCAGGTTTGCATGTATGTTTGACTTTTAGCTAAAGAGAGGAAAAAAGATGATTTATGTTGAATCTCCCAAATTAACTTTATCTTCTCTTTAATTATATATTTTATATATAATCTTGTAATTTATTTTATTACTTTATATTTCTTTACACAGTCAGCATTAAGTAAGGTATGGGAACTTCCAACAGACACTTCACTTTTATCTTTATTTAAATGTGTTTATCAGTGGCCAAAGGTCGATTACCATATGTGAAGGGACACTTGAATTTAGTCCTATTATCTAACGTGATCATTAGAAAGAAGAAAATAGACCTGTCTAAGAAATTTCTATCAGAACTTAGTCTTTATTTATTAAAGACTATATTTTAAATCCATTTTAAACTTGTGTATGTTTGTGTGTGAGCATGTGTGTGTGCACATGGTGTGTGTGTATATGTGTATATACAAAATACAAAAGAGGGTGGTAATACTGGTTACTCTGTGTAACTATTAGGCAGCACTGGTGAATATTTGGAAAAAGCACTCATCAGACTTGATAGTTAATTTGCCACTGGAAAGTTTATCAACTTTCTTGAGATATGCTGAAAGTTTGTTTTCTTTGTTTTTTTGTATGCTATATGGCGGGAGTCACATTTCATTCTTTTCCCATGTGAGTATCCTGTTACTGCAGCACCCATTTGTTGAATTTTTTGTTTTGTTTGTTTTCTGGGGAGGTGCATGGGCCAGGAATCAAACCCCCGTCTCCCACATGGCATACGAGAATTCTACTGCTGAACTACCCTTGCACTCCTTAGATACACTGAAAGTTTTAACTTTCTTACCAGAAACAAAACTGCTTATTCTTCTTTGTTATCTAACTGTTCCTGTCCCTCTGTTTTACTTTCCTCCTTTCATCCACCTTTTTGCCACCTAAAAGTGACTTCTTTAATTTGCCATATATAACTGGCAGTGGTATAGTTCCAACTGATTTTTCAAGACTAGCAAACCACTGCTTTTGATTCCAATTAAATCATCCTTCTCTAGGGACACCAGTTCCATTCTGCAATTACAAGAAGGTAACCTAAGTGCTATGGACTTATCTGTTTAAAATAAGGTCACTTAAGTTGACAGGTAACCTTTAAAAATTGCTGTACAATTTAAGTTTTAATATAAACCAAAAATTCTGATTGAATCACATTTTGTGAAATGACCCTGCTCTCCCCATCCTCAAAATGGAATAGTGGTTGCTTTGACATTACATATGTTTTTCATGGATTTACAGTAATAAGTTATATGAACAGTAAGAATATTTAATATTGACTTGAGAAATGCACACATTTTATAGTAGCTGGAAATATCTCTATTTTGAAAATAGTTCAGGTAACATCCAAGTACTTTTAACTTTCTATAGCCTCGTGTAAGAAACATAAATTATTTGACTCAAAGTTAAAAGAAAACTGCATTTGTCTTCTTCATCATTAAATCTCTGATTTTAGTCGCTTTTGTTCTTGTTCACTGAATACTTCAGGCATATTGTCTTGTTAAAAAACAGGCAGTAGGAGGAGAAAAAAACTTTTTGGTAGCGTATACCTACCGTTATACTGTCATTGTATTTTATTACTAGAAAGACATTAATTATATATATTGAGCATATGTCTGTGAAACTTAAGAAAATGTCTTTTAAAACTGTTAAACAGAACTGTTGAGGATATAGAAAAAATGCGGAAGGCAGGGGGAAAAAAACAAAACAAAACACCACCCACACAAGTAAAATCCAGTTTTAGAAGAACAACAATAAAAAACAATTTGAAAATATGCAATTTAATAGTAAAATTGCTGCTTTCTATACAGTACTTGAAGGAACCATATATGACTTAAATTATTACTTTTTCTATAGCATCACTCAAAGTCTCCCATAAAAAAAATAGCAAAATATAAAAAACCAGTTGAAACTACTATCCTATTGCTGTATGTTTGTGGATACCTTTGTGTAGCCTTGTAAAAATTACTTTGCAAACATACTTTCGGGATCTCTTTATCACACTGAGACCATGTCTTTGCAATCTTTAATGGAACCATTCTGGTTGTAACGTGAATAAATTTAGTCTATTTCTATTAAAGCAAAACCATGAGAACTGATATTTTTAGATCTTTGTTATACTGTCATGATAGAATAACAACTATCAAATATTGAAACAACTGATTAATTCATGGTCAGTTCTTTTTAGAAATATCTACCCCTGATACATGTTCATCCACTATAAAAAAAATAAAGGCTAAATGTCAATAGACATGGCTAACTTAAAATGTATACTGTGACTTTGAAACTAAGTGATTTTCTTTCATTCTCCACCTGGCTTGTTCAATATTCAAAATTTAAATAAAGTAAATGACCTTGCCTCAGACATATGAAAACAATCTATTCTGAAGCTGCCATTGTCAGACTAACATTTAAATTTTTAAAAAAATATTTTAAAATGAGAGTAGCTCACCCAACATAAATTTTATTAACTTTATTCTGTTAAGCAGGAAAACTGCTTAACATTAATTCTAGATAGTAAAGGAAAAAACTGCTTATAGAAATAAATTTTGCATAACTGGTTATATATATTTTATATATATACTATTTTCACAAGAATGTTTATAATATTTGTTTTATAAATTAAACTTTGGCCAGTATTTTAAACTTGGCTGAGAAAGGGAGCAAATACAATATACTCCCTTCTGTAGTTTTTAGTTCTATTTTGCATTTAACATGTCTTCATTTACTCTATTTCTAAAATAGCATCTTATTCTCTATTCCTTTAATATGTTTTTTTCCTTTGTGCTTATCAACCTGTCACTGATTTACATGTCCGTTTTGTTATTTTTGTTGTTGTCTGTTTCCCCATTAGAATGTACAGTCTATGAGAAAAATGACCGTTTCCTTTAGTGCTCTATCTTCAATGCTTAGAGCAGTAACTGGCACACAATAGGCACTTAATGAATATCTGTTGAATGACCAAATGAATAATAGCTATACCACCTATCTCATAGTATACTCCTCATGTTATGACTGAGCAAAGAGAGGTTTAATGGAGATACCCCAAATGACCAGGACCTCACAGCCAAAGGCTACATCCTGCAGGAAAACTTCTTTCTTATTTTAATCAAGTGCTATTTCCAATAGCATCCTTGTTGGCAGTCCTAGATATTCCTTTTCTCCTCTGATTATATTGTAATCATACTTGAACAAAACTTAATTTTAAAATGTCTGTTATTCCTTCTGTTATAAAATAGAGAAGACCTAACTTGCATCCCAATAAAAAAATTTTAATTATTTTTGTTTCCTCTCAGAAAACAAAATCTTGAAAAATCATAGATGATTATACTGTTCTTATTTCTATAACCTAGATAGATAGATAAATAAACATGGCCCTTTAACCATGTACTCCTTTCTAAAATAAATGAATCATATTGCTTAAACCAACACACCAATATTTCTTTACTTGATTTGGAAGTATTTATCACCAAAAACAGAGGAAATAATTTAACTTTAGTTGCTACGAGAGAACCAATTCTGGAAGATCTTTGGCTGAGTAGCTTACTATCTTTGTTTGTTCTTTTTCTCCAACTCTTCCCGGGCAAGCTTAATTTTTGCATTTCAGTGAACCCTTACCATTCCTTTTAAAAAATGTTTGGTAAAGTTTACTATATTGTTCCACTTTTTAAAATCAGGAAAAATAGAAAAAAAAAAGAAAGTTATCAGTCCAATAAGTACAATATCATAACTTTATCCTTAAATCCCTTGCCTCTTATTGGGAAATGAGACACCCATTGCCACCTCCAAGAGAAAAGTCTTTCCACAGGGAGTATGGCAAGAAAATGACAACTCACTCCAATATAGTTGGCAGGGTCACAAGAAAGACACAACTTACACAGGCAATGGATGGAACAATGTTTACTCACGTAGAGAAGAGACAAAGCAAGGTCAGCTTCGTGAGTAGACATCGATCCCCCATGGCCAGTGGGTTTCATTCTACAGCCAACACAGGGAGATGGTCTACACATGCTCCTCTCTTGTGCGCTGTAGATGAAGGACCCATCTCCCTTCCCACTGGGAATAGGTAAGCAAGCAGGAAAGGAGGTATGTGGAAGTGGGGTGTTGGGTGGGCCAGGTGCCATAAGATACATATACCTAACCAAATAGAGAATCCACAGAAATGCTTACCATGTGTTGGAGGCAAAAGAGAAAGGAAAGCCACTGTCTGCTGGGAGATATGTTTTATCTCCAGGCATTTCTGAGAAGGGAGTCAATCTACAATCATTATTCTGTCCTAGGAGCCAGGGTTACACATCAGACCCGAGTACAGTGTTTATTTGTGGGTCCCTACACTGTCCCTTCCATGCCTCCTTTCTCATCTAGGACTACGTCCCTTGGTCTTCTCTCTCTCTCTCTCTCGTTTTTCTTTTCTTTTTTTCCAAAATTTGGTCTTTGGTACTCTGCTTTCTTCTTGAAGAACTCATCATTCATATAGTTATAATTATATATTTATACATTTCCTCAAATTACTTCTGTCATCTAGACCCCGTTTCCTGAATGAATCCTGTGTTATAGTCCTCCATTATAACCAAATGATAATTGAAAGATAAATGTATAATTGTCCCCTTTGGAAAAGTGACATCTTTCTCTAGACTATTCAGTGGTATTTATTGCTGACGTTCTGCTGTCCCAAGGGCTAATTATTCAAGTTTCTGAAGTTTTTGATTCCTCCCATAACAATCAGTAACGAAGTCACACCAAAACTCTCTCCTCTGTGTTTGTTCCATTCATTCTTCCCGCACACATTTTCATGGACTCATCTGGACCTAGATTCACTGCATCTCATGACAAGGCTCTTGAAAACGTGTCATAACTGTCCTACTTAACCTCCAGATATTTTTAAGCTTGTTGAACACCAGGCTCCATTTCAATAGTCATGCTATCTACTTATCCTTGTATCCAGCTATCATCTGTTTATTTAAATTATAAAGAAATTCATCCGTATAATTCAAAAACTAATGATATGGCATGATGTTATATGAAAAATTAAAGCTGTGCCTCGTCGCCTCAATGTCCACCTACCCCGCATTTCTACATCTCAGAGGAAGCCATTGTAGGCATTTTTTGTTTTGTTTTGTTTCTTCTGGTAGTTTGCTCACATAATTCTAGTAACATCTTTATAGTTTTTTTTCTAGTTTATTCATGGAGAACATATATATGAAAGATAAAAATGAGGAAATTGAACTCAGCTTCCTCCCATCACTGTCCTCTGTAACAATTTTGTAATTTATATTATATTGGCATCTCTACTGGTCATGTTTATAATTTTAAATTATATGCTTACAACTCTGTGCCTTTTTTCCCCAGTATCTTTCAATTCTTCACTGTAGCAGCAAAGGAAATTTAAATAATGCTTTTGGACTTTCATTATATTAGAAGAGGAAATTAGTACCACTAAATCAGCTCGCAGCCACCCCCTGATTTGTGTCAGGACTGTTGGAACTTTCGCATGGCTTTGGTCTCTAATGTTGTTTACAATGTTTCAACTGTATAAATGTTAGTCGCAGCAGGTTATACTGGTGAGAGAGTACCATAGAAATCTCTTAGAGATTCTTATTCCCCAAACCCAGAGTGTGCTCACCACTTTTCATAATATTTCATTTTTATTAAACGTGAATTAATTATTCTAGTTAATTATTCAGTGGAATAAGCATTTAGTAATTATTTTCTTACTTTATCACCTTGCTTATTTTTCTCTGTCTTTGCTCACTGTTTCACCCATTCCTCCAATATTTAGAGTCACAGTGTGTATAAAGTAGAGATGCAGAGATGCCTTCAGAAGGCCTTACCTGCCAGTGCCCATATTAACAGCATCCCAACATCACCATTTCCTCACATAGGTGGGCTGCCCAGCTGACAATTTCACATCTCTTTAAAGCCTACAGAAGCACTGGATTTGTGTTACTTCATAATCATTCTCCAGTTGTATATCTTTTGATGTAATAAGTCTGCTGTATTTTACTCTTAATTCTAAAAGGGTGGAGGTTGTGCAGCCATGGCCTGGGTGTCTATACGGTCAGTTTTTGTTACCGCAAAACCCAGTACAATTTTGTGTATACAGCAGGTGCTCATATAGATGACGAAAGATCTTTCATATATTGGTTAATGGGGACAGGAAATGGAAACTATAAAAATTTTTGAGATCTTCATGACAGTCATGTATGCACTGGATGAAAATGAAGTAGAGAAATGGTGCATATGACTCAAACCAGTTCTTTCTCTGCCTCTCACACGCACAACCACACACACAAATCCTTAAAAATTATTTCTAACACGTCTCGATTTTAAAACGATTTGATGTCTCTATAAAAAGTGCATGGATTACAATAGTTTAAAAAATACATAAATGAGGGAAATCAGGGTATGGAAAATAAAGAAAACAGCTAAGTCTAGAAAAAAAGTTAAGCTATAAATTTTGTGCACTTACCACACTGCCAAATGCTGGTAGTAGGTTGTAAATCTGACTCTGAACTTCTTCACCAACGAAGCAATGAAGAAGACAAATTCAGTTATAAGAGCCCCAATGTCCAAAAAGTTAAAACAGAAGAAAAGAAAGAGATGTTTATTGATTCTCTGACCCGTGAGAAATTTCTCCCCTAGGTCCTCGTGAAAGGAATACTCTGTGATACAGAATATCATTTTCTATATCCCTACGATAAATGCAGTCAACAGATTATGAAATATAAAATCAATTCTGAAAGAGTCCAAAACAACGTGGCTTGCTTTTGCAGGTCCCTGGTGGCCTAGCTTAATCTAAAGGTGAATTTTTCCCCAAAGTCCTATTATGAAATATTTCAAATGTACAGAAAAACTGAAAGAATAGTACAGTGAATAATCACATCTAGTTTAAACACCCATGAACATTTTACCACGTTTGCATTACCCACCGGTCTGTTTATCTATTCTGAATGATTTGAAGCTAAGTGAAAAATTAAAAATTTTTAGGGTTCTAAGGAGTAGATGTAAGCTGCATAATAGTACCTTAACATATAATGAGAACATGTTGTTTCTCAACCTGAGGTTTTCAGTAACTGAACTTCCAAGAAGGTGTCGTATTAGTTTATTAAGCTGCCGGAATATGATATACCAGAAATGGAATGGCTTTTAAAAAGGGAATTTAATAAGTTACAAGTTTACGGTACTAAGGTCATAAATATGTCCTAACTAAGGCATCCAGAGAAATATACCTGGGCTCAAGGCAGGGTGATCTAGGAAGGCATGTGGCATCTGCAGGTCCTTGTTCCCGGTTTCATTGTTTCCAGGTTCTGTTGCTGGTGGTTTCCTCGCTAAGCATCTGTGGATTTTCACTTAGCTGCTCCAGGGCAAAACATTGGATTTCATCTCTTAGCTTAACAGCTTCCAAGGCAAAAGATTTCTTCTCTTCAGTTTATGACTATTTCTGTGAGTCCTTGCTTAGCACCTGGACTATTTCTGTCTCCACCTCCAAATGTCTACATTCACTTTCTCTGTCAGCTCTTAACTTTCTCCAGAATGTTTCCTCTCTTAAAGGATTCCAGTAACTAATCAAGACCCACCTGGAAGGGTGGAGTCCCATCTCATCTAATTAATAGGTCACACCTATGCTTAGGCATGCCACATCCCTGTGAAATAATCTAATCAAAAGTCTCTTCCTACAACATTGAATCAGGAATAAAAGAAAAGGTTGCTCCCACAAGATTGAATCAGGGTAAAACATGTTTTTTCTAGAGTAAATAATACTTTCAAATGGGCGCATTCTACTCTCTGGACTCGAGAAATAACATGTTTTGTATATAAACAAAATACATTCACTTCATCATGATATCACAAAAGCCTTAAACATTTCAGTAACAATACAAATACAATACAGAGTCAAAACCAGTACAAAATCTCAAAATATACAAGCATTTTCTGTTCTAAGGCAAAATACTCTCCTCTTGCTCTGGACCTGTGAAACTCAAAACAAGTTATCTGCTTCCAATATAGAAGGAAGGGACAGTCATAGGATACGTGTTCCATTACCATAGGGAGAAATCAAAAGGTAAGTGGGTCACCAGACCAAAGCAGTTCTGAAAACCTGCAGGGCAAATAAAGATACTGGATTTCAAAGTCTGAAGGTCATTCATCCTCGGGCTTTAGAAAGCAGCAGTCTCTGCGTTAGAAGCAGGCCCTTCCCAAGGGCCTACCCAGTGGCCTTACACTGTCTCCAAATGCTGGGGTGAGCTGCAACAGTGAGGCCCATTGGGGGGACCCACCTTTTACTCCGGCTCCACCCTCTCCATACATTGGGGTAGCCCCAGGATCTCTGCCAGCTCGGGGACACATAACCCCTCCAGAACTGGGATGGCAGCCAGGTCCCCCCAATACCCTGTGTCTGCACTCCACTCTCTCCAAAGCCTGAGGCAACACAACTCTTCCTGAGCAATGAAGCTGAAGCCCTGCCTTCTGCTTCTGCAGCAAACTTTAACTTTCCCTCTCCATGTATATGGGTGGATCCATTCTCCTGGCCCGAGGTTTCCAAGCTTTAGACCTTAACCTCCATAGTTCTGCCTCTGAAGCAATTTTTCCTTCTCCAAAATGTTTCCTCTCTTAAAGGATTCCAGCAAACTAATCAAGACCCACCTTGAATGGGTAGAGTCCCATCTCATCTAATTAATAGGTCACACCCACCCTTGGGAATGACTTATCTCTATGGAGATAATTTAATCAAAAGTCTCTGCCCCCTACAACATTGAATTAGGATTGAAAAAGAAGGGTGGTGAGAACCTTATGTCTGATGCCCCTTATATCCAGAGTATGGACAGATAAGTAAAAAATATGGATTTAAATAAATAAATAATGGGGGGAGGGTAAAATAAATTGGGTAGATAGAAATACTAGGTGCATGATGTAGATGAGTTTTTTCTGTTTTCTTTTTATTTCTTTTTCTGGAGTGATGCAAATGTAAAAAATGATCATGGTGTTAAATACACAACTATATGATGATATTGTGAGTCATTAATTGTACAGCATGTATAAAAATTACATGTGTGAAGATTTCTCAATAAAAAAAATTAAAAGAACAGGGCTATCCCACAAAATTGAATCAAGGTAAAACGTGGTTTTTCTGCAGTACATAATACTTTAAAACTGGCACAGGTGTCTTTAGGAAAAATCATCATAAAAGACTAAGGTTTAAAGAAAGGTAAACTAAGACATGCGCTCTGGTAAGGAACAGGGTGAAGCTCTTCTATCTTACTCAATAAGGGAAGATCCATATTTTATCATAATCAGCTAAGTCAATGATATGGAGATACACAAATGCACACACATACCAAAGAAAGTATTTTCTCTTTTTTCTTTCTTATTACAGAAGTAATTTGTGTGATATGAGGAGAATAAAATTGAGGTTGACAATATAATCTGATCAAAACAAAGAGGTCAAGTCATTTTATTAAGTCCCTTAACTTTTAACTCTTCCACTCACGTAAATAATATAAGTAAGAAATATTTCAGCCATGTCTTAGTCATTCCCTCTACGAGGCCTTTTCAGCAGTTCACAATCAGAAATAAGAGCATTTAAAGTCAGTTGTCCTTGCTGAACTCTCGATGAAAACAGACTGTAAGGAGCCACGAATAAGACAGTCATTGCACATAAGTATTCATTCTTCAGTGGAATACAATTAATGGAATTCAGTTCCTCAAATAAAATAAAATAAAATGCCATCTGAAATTCTCCATTTTTTGCTATATGATTAGAACAACTAATAAGAAATGGACTTCCAAAAACAAAGCAAGGCAGAGAGCTGTCCACTGATCTGTTGCTGATTTCAGTGCCAATGTTAGTGACAGTTCAAAAAAATGAAAACAATGCAGATTTATGTAAATATCAAGATAGCCCTGGATCCAAGACATTGCTGTATTTTACAGGACAGTGAAGAGACATTTCAGAATAAAACCTTAATTATCATGAAAGCCTCTCAGTTCTGTTTTTGCTCTGCAAAATTATTCTACAAACCTAGTTTATTTGCCATAATACTATCACATACTCCTTATGAGAAAAATAAAAGATTTAAAATTCCCTTCACATTAAATGATCAGTTTCAGTTATCCCATTAACTCTATAACTTCCTGCCTTAAAATTGCCACTGTATGTAGACAAACAGCTGCTTGAACTGCAAAAGTAAAGTATTGACCTTCCACAATCACTGATTATGGTTAGAGACTCCCTTTCAAGACATTTAGCTGCAGGTAGTATCTGATGGCTAGGAAAAACCACCTTTGAAGTTTTCAGTTTATGAGGAAAGACTTAACCAGGCAATACTGTAAAGTGATTTTTAAAAACAACATGTAAATTTCCAGGAGAGGGGAGGTTCTTATTTGCTTTTCAGGGGTTTGGAAGGAAGTAGCCTTAAATTTCAGAGGTTACACACACACACGCGCGCGCATTTACACATATACCAAAACTCTGTATCTCATTTTGTATTGTAAATAACAGTGATATTTTTACAATTTTTAATATAATTTTATGTAAAGTTACTAGTTGAGCAATTATAGCTACTTTATGAAGTAGATAAATTAGGCATTGTTATTTTTCTTTTAATGATTAAAAAAATAACTGACAAGCAGAAGACTTATCCTAAGTTATTCAGTAAGCGGTTGATATGGGTATAGATTCTGTCTTCTATACCAAAATGGTGCAGAGTTGTAGCAATATAATACAATTGAATGTGCTTTTTTTTTTAAGTACTTACAAACTGATACAGGGCTGTATTGAAGGAGTACAAAGTTTATATATGTCAGTGAGTCACATGTCACCAAGCCAACCCCCTCAGATATGACATAGATAACATCCCTTATAGATCTTTCTAAATTGATACTAATTCTGGGAGCTCATCCCGTTTTCCTATTATTTGAGCTTTAGCAACTCTCATTTTTCCCCCAGAATGGGCATATGAATAAATGTACGCTTAATTTCTAGCAGAGTTGAGGATTGTTGTATATAGAGTTGAATGGTATTTCTGATGCCAAAGCAAATATGAGTGAATAGGTTCTAAGCTTTTAAAAAGAACTTAAATCATATAGCTTTGTGGTATAGTTAACTTTGATAACTAGTGTCTCACCTTCCTCTCTTCTCTATTCAAATGATCTTTCATTTTGCCTACTAGACCGTGGTTTTTAAATGTACTTTAAAATCTTGTTATTTAAATTCAAATACATAAGAATTAGTATTTTGGGTGTACAATTGTATGCATTTTGTCACATGCAGATTCATGTAACCATCGCCATCATTGGATCACAGAGCAGTTCCAACGCCTCCCCAGACTTCCTCCTGCTATCACTTGGTGGTCATCCACTGCCCCCAACCTGAATCCCTGGCAACCACTGATCTGTTTGTGTCCATTGTTATGGTTTCTCATTTTAAATAGCATAAAAGTGAGTCCTACGGTAAGAAACCTTCCAGACTGGGTACTTTCACTCAATGTAATGCCTTTGGGATTCCTCTAAGTTACACATAACAATAGTGTATTCATTTTTATTGCTGTGTAGCATCCCATTGTATAGCTGTAGCACATGTACCACAGTTTTGGTATATTTTGTTTTAATCTGTTTATCAATTCAAGGAAATTTGAGTTGTTTCCAATTCTGGCTATAAATATTTGCATACAACTGTTTGCATGAATGCAAGTTTTCATTTTCTAGGATAAAAATCTAGGAGTGATATTGCTGGATGATATAGTGGATGTTTGATTTTATAAAAAAAAATTGCCAATCTGTTTTCCAGGGGGCTTTGTTATTTTGCATCCCCCTCAGCAATGTATGAAAGTTCCAGTTGCTCTGCACTTGATACTGTCATGACTTTTTAAAGTATTTAGTAGTATAACATCCTGATTTTATTTTACATTTCCCTACTGGCTAATGATGTTTCCTCTTTTTATTTATGTGTTTATTTATTTATTTTGGCATGGACAGGCTCTGGGAATTGAACCCAAGTCTCTGGCATGGCAGGCGAGAATTCTGTCACTGAGTCACCATTGCACCACCCTCTGGCTAATGATGTTAAACAACATTTTATTTAGTTACCTGCCTGCCATATATTCTCTTTGGGAAAGGGTCTTTTAAGTCTTTTTCCCTATTTTAAAAACTGGGTTATTTTTCTTATTTTGAATTTTCTTATTTCTTCATATAATCTGCAAACAGGTTTTTGTCTGATATGTGACTTGCAAATATTTTCTCCCAGTCTATAGCTTTTCTTTTCATTCTCTTAATAGCATCTTTCACAGAGCAAATGCTTTTCAATATGATAATGTCCAATTTTTTATTTTTCTTTATGAATTGTTCTGTTGATGTTATCTCTAAAAATGTTTGCCCATATTTTCCTCTAGATGTTTTAGTTTTTCATTTAGATCTGTGATCCAGGGAGTTTTGCATATGATGTACAGTCGTTTAGGCTGACGTTCTTTTCTTTTTTTTTTCACGAAGCTCTGTATATGTTCCAACATTGTTTGTTGAAAAGACTGTCCTCTTTTCACCCCTTAATTGCCTTAGCACCTTTGTCAAAAATCAATTTGCCATATTTGTATGGATATGTTTATCTACTCTCTATTAGGCTCTGTTTCAGTTTGTAAAAGCTGCAGGATGCAATAGACCAGAAACAGAATGGCTGCTAAAAAGGGAAATTTTTTAAGTTGCAAGTTTACAGTTCTAAGGCCATGAAAATGTTCTAATTAAGGAAAGGTTATACAAATGTCTAAACTGAAGGCATCCAGAGAAAGATACTTGGTTCAAGGAGGCCAATGACATTTGGGCTTCTTCTCTTAGCTGGAAAGGCACATGGCATCTAGAAGCTTTGTTTCTATGCTTCTTTAATGGCTTCCCTGGGGGTGTTTTCTTTATGCATCTCCAAATGTCTCTGACTGCGGGGGCTCTCCTGGAGCTAAAGCTTTTTCCAAAATGGTTCCCTCTTAAAAGGCTCCAGTAAGCAAACCCACCTTGAATGGGTGGAGAACCATGTCCACGGAAACCATCTAATCAAAGGTTACCACAATTAGGTGGGTCACATCTCCATGGAAACAAACAAACAAACAAAAACCCCACCCAGCAATATAGAATGAGGATTAAAGAACTTGTCTTTTCTGGGGTACACAACAGATTCAAACCAGCATAGTCTCCATTGACTTGTGAAGGTATAGAGGTACTTTCACCCATACCATACTGACTTAATTACTGTAACTTTATAGTAAGTCCCAAAATAAGTTAATATGATTATTCTAAATGTATTCTTCTTTTACAAAATTGTCTGGTTATTCTATTTTCTTTGCTTTTTTCATATAAATTTTTAGAATTGGCCTGCCTCTATCTACACAAGTAAATCCTGATGGTATTTTATTTGGAATTGCACTAAATCTGTACAAAAATTTAGGGAGAATTGACATTTACTATGGTGAGTCTTCAAATTCATGAGCACAGAGATCTTCATTTATTTGGGTCTTCTTTGATTTCTGTTGTCAGCATTTAGTGGTTTTCAGCATACAGATCCTATGCGTGTTTTGTTAGACCACTGCCTAGATATTACATTTTTTGAAACTTTTGTTTTGTGTTGTTTACAAAAAGCAATTTAAGGAATCTGTTCCCAGCCCAGTTTCAGCCAAATTGAGAGATATTTTCAAACAAGACTTGTACATCTAGAATACACACCCAGTAATACCTGGAAGAGTACAGATGGAACAATCACTACTGGGAAAGCATTGAGTATACCATTTTTATTTTGCAATAGATTGTAGGCATCAACAACAACAAAAAGTTAGTCCAATAGACCACATGGACCTCACAGTCAGATGCTACCACGTTAGGTTGGCTGTGTTATTCCTGCTAAAAATGCAAGCTATACATTTATATAGAGGTTCTGCACATTAAAGCCCCAGATGAAGAATCATTACTCCCTAAACCAGGGAGTTGAAAAAGTCCAGATAATAAATATTTTAGGCTTTGCAAGCTATAGCGTCTGTCACATACTCTTAGGGTTTTTTTTTTTTTCAATCTGACTAGTTTCTATTGCTGCTGTGACAAATTACCAAAAATTTATATGCAAATTTCTTATCTCACAGTTGTTAGCAAAGCAACATTCCTTTTTGTAGGTTCTGGGGAGAATTTGTTTCCTTGCCTTTTCCAATTTCTAGAGGCTTCCTACATTACTTGGCTTATGGCTCCGTTCCTCCATCTTCAAATGCAGCAATGCAGCATCATTTTTTTTTTTTTTTGCACAGGGAGGCACCAGGAATCAAACCTAGGTCTCCTGCATGGCAGGGGAGAATTCTGCCACTGAGCCACCATCACACTGTCCAAAGCAACACCATTTTGAGGAAGCTTGGAAATGTATATAATGAAAATGAAAGACAAAAGTTTTTAATTTTATAATCTGGGAAATGAATCAATGCCCTTTATAAAGAATGAGAATACATGATTTTTTCAGGTTCTAAGAAAAAAGTGTATTCAGACTCATAATATATACTTGAATTGCTAAATTCTGGATAATTTTTTAAAAAACATTATTGTACATTTGAATATATATATCAATCATACAATTTCAGAGTTTATTAATTATATGTTAGAAAAATTTTTGTCATTTTCTAGCTCTATGAATATCCTCCTTGGTCTTGAAGATAAAATTGAAATACAAAAGAAACTTTTTCTCCTCTTTACTAACAGCAGCATATTGATCTTTTTTATTCAGTTCTTTATATATTATTTTCAATTTCCATTAGAATAAATTCAACAGATTGATAATTTAGAATCTGACAAGATTTATTCAATATCCTATAAAACTGTAAGACTTAAGCAGATTGCTGTTTTTAAATTTCAGATTTTCAAGTTAACCAGTGTTTGACATTAATTTGTAAAATAATCAACCTCTAAATGCTTTGGACTTGTGAGTTCCCAGCCCATTAATTAATAATAAAAGTAACTCTAAAAAATGAAGTACAGAAAGATTTTCACTTATTTGCTACATCTAGATAAAAACAAAAGGAAAGAATACTAATATAAAGTTTATTTAAAAGTCGTCATTTATCTGTAAATCTTATACTTTGAAATACGTTTTGGAAAAAATTCACTGACATCATCCTTAAATCTCTTAATTGTCAATTATTATTACCAGCATATCTTTAATTTATTAAGAAAATACTATTTACTGTCCACTGATTATACTTTGACATGACTTTGCTGTGAGTTAATGAATGGAAAAAATCAAAAAGGCAGTTCTTTACATTTTGACACAGAAAGAGGTGAATTTGTTGCTAATAAAAAATCAGCAATAAAGTTTAACAGGGGTATGTTATTTCTATCCAGAATGATAAAAAGAATAAAGAACTCCTAATCCAACTTTCCCATTTTAGTACCATTTTGATATTTTCAAAACACAGTCCGGAATTAAGTACTGCTTTGGGAAACAAAAAGGTAAGAATTCACTTATCACCTTTAATATTTCCACTGCTCCCAGGCATTACATGGTATTCTAATGATCTGAGAGTACTTAGTTGATAATAATGGGACATCCCAACTGGTGAATTTGGGCTTGGTAAGAGCTGAACCATCTGCTTTAAAGTTTTGCAAATTCAATTTTCTGTAATTGCAGTTTTTTAAATCTAATATATAGATATCAATTGTTGGTGTTCTATAGTAAAGACATTTGTTGTACAATCTCCAGGGTGAAATTTCATCAACAATATAATCTCCCTTCCCCAACATTTTTTTAACAGCAAATTTTGTTGCTATATTCACATAGCATATAATTGATTGAAAGTATATGTCTCACAGTGTCATCACCTAGTTGTGTAATCATCACATGCATTTTTAGACCGTTTTCATTGATCCAGAAAGAAAAATAACAGACATAAAATCCAAAATACCCCATACCCCTTATACCCATCCCCACCCCATATTATGACCCTAAGTGTGTTACTTGTCATTGGCGATGAAAGAATACTGTTAACTATAGTCTAAAGTTTGCAATAGATACTTTTACCCCATATACCACTCTGTTATTAACTCTTTGACAAATGTCATATATTTGTACTAGTTTGATGAAATAACTTATTTATACTTGTAAGATTAAGTTTAAACAACATCCATCTCAAGGTTCACTGTGTTATATAATCCTGTATTTTAACCTCCAGCTTTCCTTCTGGTCACATACATGACTTTAAACATTCCCTTGCAAACAATATATTCACCTACTAGTCCACATTCTTACTTTCTATGCTGGTTTGAAAGGATTTGCATACCCTAGAAAAGCCATGCTTAATTCTAACCCAATTTTGTGGGAGTGCCCTGTTTCTCTTAAACCCTATTCAGACTGTAGATTGGAAATTGATTAGGTTATCTCCACAGAGATGTGACTCACCCAATTGTGGGTTTTACCTTTTGAATAGAGGGAAATGTGACTCTACCCATTCCATTTGAGTCTTGATAAGTTTCTGGAATCTTTAAAAGAGGAAACATTTTGGAGAAAGCTTTAGAATGACGAGAGAACCATAGAGTCTACCAGCCAGCGACCTTTGGAGATGAAGAACGCCCGCCAGGAGCTTCATGAAGAAAGAGGCCTGGAGAGGAAGCTAGGAGACATTGCCATGTTCACCACGTGCCTTTACAGTTAAGAGAGAAGCCCTGAACGTCATCAGCCTTTCTTGAGTGAAGGTAACCTCTGGTTGGTGCCTTAATTTGGATATTTTTATTGACTTGCTTTAAATGAAACATTTTCTTGGCCTTAGGACTGTAAACTAGCAACTTATTAAATTCCTCTTTTTAAAGGCCATTCTAGTTCTGGTATTTTGCATTCTGGCAGCTAGCAAACCAGAACACTTATAATTCCAGTAATGAGTTATCCTCACCTCTATCCATTTCCAAATACTTAAATTCAACCTTGTTAAAAAGCCTTACCAAATGTTTTTAAGTTGACCTTTCACAAAAATACTGCCAACAATTGAAAAGAATCTTCAACTTCTAAACACTTCCATTTGCCATAGTTATGTGAGAAGAAATTTTCAATAACATCTCAGGAAAACAATATACCAATTCCATTATCAAGCCTTTCTTTAAAAAAAAAAAAAGTTAGCTATGTCATTTAAAGAAGCTTCACATAACCTTCAACAATTCTTTATCTTGAAAAACTGAGGACAGTCTATATGTTTTAGTAATATACTTGAACTAAGAGATTTCAGGTAAATATAACAATGAATTTCACAAGAAACCTGGTGTAATTAAGGGGATTTAGGAATTAGAGTTTAGTAGATGTTTTACCAATTTTTTCATACTTGTTCTACCTGATGTCTCGGAATATTTATTTCTCTTTAAATTGAAAAACACTTTTCTGAAACTGTGCCAAACTGTGTTTGACTAAATCAAATATCCTACAGTCAATGTTACATGACTATTCTGGGAGTTGCTATGACTTGATTTTCATTATTATTTTTTTTCAAACAAAGAGCAATTTCCAGAAGTTTTTTTGTTTGAATTACAGAACACAAAATCAGGCAGAGAAAACCCGAAGGAAATGTTTCCCAGTTATTGGCCCTTTGGTTCTTCATCTTCAAAGAACTTATTAGATTTCCTTTTATGATATCAGACATTTATTCTGATCACAAATACAATAGTTTTGTGATAGTTCAATGTATCATCTTTTAAACTGCTTTTCCTTCACTATGTTCCTTTAAATAGGAAATAAGTGTTAAATGTCTCTTCATCACCTATTTGGCCATAGTTGTCCCACCTATGGTTTTAAAAATCTGAGACTCTAACTTGGTCTTCTGAAATCCTACTTGAAATACAGCTCTTTCTGTTAGAGAAATTCTGGAGCACCAGTCCTATTGTTATTGTCGATAGTTTCCAAAAGGTGAGGATAGTAACTGAGTTGAAGGCATCTGGAAAGGATCTTCAGCAAACTGGGAAACTGCATAGAGGCAAATCTTGTCAACAAGATACAAGGTTCTTCAATTAAAGCTGGGAGAATGCCACCCATCGCAGCTGACCCCCACCCCACTTCCATGGCCACTGTCTGTTCTTGCTGCCAATATGGCTCCTGTTAAGGCACCATCTGTGATGGAGTTCCGGGGATCTTCTTTCCCTCTGACTTGAACCATACTGCAGTCAATCATGGAAAACAGACCTCCTCAAACTGAAAAGCTACCTCCCAACTGTGGAGTCATGGTTTTAATGACAGTCAAAGTCCCTCATGATCTGTGGTTTACACCCACTGGAGAATTGTGAAAAACCTTTGATAGCGTAAAAGAAGCCATGGCCTCTTTTAACCATCATAACGCCCCATCACGGTCATCCACAACTCGCCAGGGGCAGGACTCCCGTGGTACTCCTCCACCTGACTGCATGGGCGTGAGCGATCTTATGATGGTTTTTTTTCTGAAAAATAAATGTGTGTGTGTGTGTGTGTGTGTGTGTGTGTGTGTGTGTGTGTTTGGAGTCTTAAGTGAAGTAGGGATTGAGCATTCCACCCAACATTTTACTTTCTGGGTTCCTCAACTATAATGGTGAAATAAGTCAGTTACCAAATACCAAGATGTCTACCTAATGTCATTGCATTCACGGAGCATAAGTTGTGTAAACTGTGTATATTCTGAAGAGTATAAGATTTTAAATGGAGTCAGTAACATGAGCAGATCTAGTACTGAATTTAAGGGGATAGCCTGAAATCCCTCCCACTCCACCCCCCACAACAAAAACATATTTGTTTTATTTTTGCCGTAAATATTAAATTTTACTTAATCTGTTTAAGGCATTTGGGATTGAGAGGTCTCACTCTTGACAGCACAAAAGCATGTCATGCTCCCATTTAATTAGCGTAGGCACTGACTTTGCTCCTGACAGAAATAAAGTTCATGGGCTGAGGAAAAGATGCCAGCATGTTGCTGATTAAATGTTAGGGTCACAAAGCTTTATCACATCATGGTTCCTGGCCCCCCTCTCTGGGTGAGTGGCCTTTGCGGTGGAACACTGCCTCTGCTGGCATGGACTCGAGTACTCTCACACCTCCACCACCAATACCAAAGGACTGTGCGGGCCACCCTGCCTATTTGAATTAATTTTCCTTAACTCACCACATAAACTTGTAGTTTCCATCAAGTCAATTTCCTTAGTGTATCCCTTGTGCCATGCTTTTTCCTACTCCCTTGAATTTTTATAAGCTGTCCCTTTTTTCTGATCTACCTTCCTTCCCCTCATTACCTTTAATTATTCTAGGCATCAAGACGTAGCTCAAAGGAGGTCCTTTTCCTTGAAAATGACCCCCAGGTATCTTCGGTTAACCCAGACACGAAGAAATTGACAAAACTAAAACACTGCCACTCATCTCAGAAAATTTATTTTTTTGTTGTTGTTTTGGAAAAGGTAGTTATTTTCATAAACTATGTTATTAATGTTAATAGCCAATGGGATTATAACTGCTATTTTAAATGAATTAATAAATGCATTTTATATTTCTCAGTTTTAAAATCAGATATATTGAATATGCTATAACCTGCATAAACAGGAGCTCTTTGGAGCCTTCTACAATTTATAAGAGTGCAAAAGAGTCATGAAACCATAATATTTGAGAACTGCTGGGGTGACTGACTCTCCTGGCCTCAATAAGTTTATGCATATCACCAGAGGAACACAATAAACACATGTGCCATGTGTGAATTGTAGTAATATTTCATTTCAGCATGGTTTTTCTAGTTTGTTCTTTTTTGTTGTTGTTTGTAATGGTTCTTTACTCTTAGAGTTCCTAGTCTCTTTACCTTCTAAAAAGTGGCCATCATGAATATCACAAAGTAAAACTGATTCATAACAAAACGCAAAGCAAATATAAAATTTGATGTTGTCATCTGACTGTCCCCTTGGTAATAACTAGGAGGTCTTTTAGTCAAATACTTTGACTCTAGGCAGAATTGGTTGAACTGAGTATTTAACAATAACAATAATAGTATTTTTACTGACACTTATTATTAAACACTTGTGATATACCATTCATTGTTCTAGGTAATTCAAATGCTTTATTTCACTTATTCCTCATTGAAATTGTAGCCTTATACATAAAGAAATTTAACTATTCACACAGCTAGGAATGACCATAGCCTGTTTTAGAACTCATTTCTTGTCTGGCTACAGAAACAAAGCTCTTTTTCTGTAAGTGGTATCACAGAGAGTAGTTAAGAATGTTTCTGCAGTCCTTACTTGTGTACTACATGTTAAGAGTTTTAATATTCAGGCTGGCAGTTGCTTTAAAACAAAAACCATTTGTTTTATTTTTATATGATGTGTAATAACAGTATGGCATTGGCTTTGCATATCATGATGATTTTTTTCTATGACCTTGTTCAGCAATGCAACTTTCAGTTAATTTTGTGTATTAGCAATCAATTCGTTCTTTAACAAAAACTTAGTGGCTGAAACAACAATAAACATTTGTTATCTCACAGTTTCTTTGGGTCAGAAATTCAGGAATGGAAATTCAGGTATGGTTCTAGCTCAGCATCTCTTATGAGGCTGCAGGGAAGATGCTGACCAGGGATGCTGACTTCCGAAGTCATGAGTGGCACAGAAGGAGTCACTCCCAAGGTGTCTTTACACCATGGGCCAATCCACAGAGCTATTTAAGTCCCCTTATGACATGGCCATGGTTTTCCCCAGAGTGAAAGGCCCAAGAAAAAGCAAGGTGAAAGTTGCAAAGTCTTTTATTATCTAGCTTTGGAAATCACATGGCATCATTTCTGCAATAGCCTTTTGGTTGCAGAGGTGTGCCCGCCATGGTCGGCATGGGGTGGACTGCTCCAGGGCATGGATATGAGGAATTATTGGAGGCCATTTTGGATGTTAGTGATCACAATGGATTTTTATATTTTTAAACATCAGTTTTGGCTAAACTTTAAACAATAATCCATTCTGACTTTTCAACTTGATTTCTTCTTATAATTTTGTCCACTTTTGTCCTCTTTTAGACATACCCATCTGTATCTCCCCACCCCATACCCTCTATTGAGCTGTTCTTCAAAAGTAGAAGGGGTGGAGGATAGAGAGGAAAGAGATGGGCTTGGAGCCTTTCAGGCCCAGATTTAACTTCCAGCTTTCCAGTTTGTTTATCTGTGAATCAGAGATATTTATACTTATTTTGTGGGCTTGTGGCAAGATTAAATGATCATCTGTCCTGTGAGAGGTGCTCAAGAAATGTCAATCCTGTGTCCTTCAAGTGACAAATCTATCATTTCTTGCTTTTTTCCATGGAAAAGTACAAAAAGAAACTAATTAGCAAATGTATTTAACATAAATGCATTTTAAAACCTTTTATTCATACCACTACCCAAACCTGTAGAGTACTATCTGCAAGGAATTAGGTGATATGTTGATTTTTTTTAATCTTATATCCATGGCTTCTATGAATATAATTAGATGCGATCCTCAATATTTCATTTTTATAGTACAAATGAAAAATACAATTTAGTACTTTTGTTCCCTTATCCTTGATCACGTTAATGTGTTTCTATGATATTACAATATGATAGCTTAACCCCATTTAACCTATTTAACAAAAGGGAAAAGAAAAGTAGATGCATTTTTTTTTTCCAATTAGAGGTCATTTCCAGTCAATACTAAGACTGAATCAGATTTACTGAAAGTACTGGAAAACAGTACTTATCTATGAGCATTTGATCATCTAAATAATGGATTTAATACTTTGCTGTTAAATGAGTCAATTGGTTATTAGAAAGGGCTCTGAATGCAATGATAAATGAAATATAAATATGAAATAGTAATTCTATTCAATAGACTCAAAAGTCCTTGAATTTAGCATATGTAGGAGCATAATTTATACAATTTCAGTTCAATCTGCAATGTGAAATTGATAACAGGACATGACATAACCAAAGTTTGATGCAAGCATGGCTTTCTTATTCCATGTCCCAGCTATTATAATTTTAACACTAAACGGTCTGTCATTTTTTATTAACTAGACTTTGTTTCTGGATGACGAACTTGTGGAATAGCCTAGAGTTTTATAAATACCTGCCAATGTTATGTAAATTTTAGGTCACACATAAAGTAGTAATTTTCTTTTTTCTGTTGGGTTGAATTGGCTTTTAAGTATATGAGTCACATACATAAATATAAGTCATACATATTATTCAACACATGCTTCAGCATTTCCCTTTTCCTGATGTTCCATTAATGACATTTTTCAAATCAAATTTAACTACTCCTTGGTTCAGTCTCTAAACAGGAAATTGGTTCACTGAGCAGAGATCTGACTGACAAAAGAACTGCTCCCTTAAAGAATGCTTTCAAATACTTTGCTCATTGAGAACAAAATGCAAGCCTCCAGATTTTTCTGACCTTAATGCTTTGACTTTTCAGTTTGGATTTAACTGTGAATGAAAAACTTCGAAAAACCATATAACCAATCAATATTATATTTGCTGAAGCCTGAATTTCATACAAAATCAAAGTCTTTTTATGGCTTTGATATTTTTTTCCTCCCTTAATTATGTCAGTCCTAGATAAGTTGCATTTAATACTCTTTTCCTGGCCTGCTATTATAAGCAGTTAATGCTTAACGTTGAATATATCTGGAATTTCTGACATCTGTTAGTGAACCTTATTTTGACTGATCAGTTGTATAATATTTGATCTAGGAAAAGAGAGGAACATATTCTCAAATGCCACATGTAAATTGAAGATTACCTGTTCTGTGTAGCTATATGTATTTATGTTAAGCAGATATATAGATATATAAACTTGCATGAATATGTAAAATAAAATAACACTAATAATAAGAGCACTATATGCTAAAGAATATTACATAACCCCTTATTATTAAAATTAAAAATAAAAATAACTAAAGTTGTGGTTTACACACACACACAAAAGCTAAATTAAAAAAATAATTAAAGACAACTAAGATCATAATAACCAAAAAGACCTTTTTAAAATGTAAAATGGAACATCTTGCTATCCTACTAGAACCCTGGTATGTCTTCCCTTTGCACTTAGAACAAAATGCAAACTCTTAAACTTTGCTTATAAATATCTAAATTATAGGTTTTGCTTGCAAGAGCTTACAGTCAAGTTGGGAAGACTGACATTAAACAAATACTTGTAAGTACATAGCTATAAAATGTCTTAAGTGGGATATAGGAAAATGAAGAGGGACTATGAAAGAGGTTAACTTGAGGAACTTAAATTATATTGGTGGATCAAGGAAAATTTCTTTGAGAAAATGATATTTAAGTTATGATCTGAAGTATGGAAGCCTGAAGAAGAGTAGAAAGAAGAGCATTCCAGAGAAAGAAAACTTTGTCCAAAAGCTTGAGAAAGGAAAGATCTCGATGGAGCTGGAGGAACAGAAAATTTTTGTGGATCATACAGCCTAAAGGCCAGAATGTAATGAAATGAATTGTTCAATTATATTATGCAGAGTTCATTCTTTAAGCATCTCATTTCCTCTGTGCCTCTTATAGTGCTTGATGTTTATTAAATTGCGAGTGAACATGTGCATGAATGAGTCTAGTGGTAAGAATTAATAGCTAAAGGGTGGGCAGCAGTAATAGTAGTATCCACCTCGTGAGATTATGAGTATTAAATAAGATCATTTATAAAATGTGCTGATGTCAGAACCTGGCACATAGAAAATGCATGATAAATGCTGGCTTAAAAACATTCATACTCTTGCTTTGCCCTTGAACTATCTAAATGACTATTACATGAAATGTTGAAAAGCAAAGAAATTTGGCAACTTTTACATGAAATAATCCCTGTGCACTGCTACAACAATTCTTATTAATTACACAAATTAATTGCCATCAATGTCGTTTACTCCCTTGTTCCTACGGGCATGATCTGTAAAACCCCTCTCCTCTCACATGCAAACAGACACACACAACTTCAGATGATTGGTGTACAGTGCATCATCAAGAAACCTTTAAGTCAAAATAATGGTTTGGGGATAGGTGATGACCTTAAAGTTTTTTCCTGCCATCTGAGGAAACGTGTCATTTTTCAGTAGTAAAAGATCAACGACAAGCTTAATTTTAAATCCACTTCTGAGGCTCTCTCATATTCATCTTGGCCCTTCTAGGAAAGACCAAATTTAGCAATGCTTATATGTAGAAATGAAGTACTGCCTTCTGATTATTGAAGTAAGGGCTCAACATTTTAAATTATTCAATTTGCAATGTCCTTGTTCCTAAATAAAACCAGTAATATTCTTGGTGCTGAAAGAATATCTGCTTTGGAATTATTATTCTCAATGCTTAAATCTCTTACCAAATCATAAGCAAAGTAATTAGAAGGATACATTCTTTTTTTTTCTTAGCCATTAATGCAATGCATTACCCTAATATGATCATATATTGTTAATCATCAAGGTCATTAAAAACTAAAACATTGAACCCCATAGACAGAAATTGAAATATGTTCCATAGCTTCTATAAAATTGCATTCTCATAAGTCACTTGCATGTTTTTATTTCTTTAAATATGCCAAGTAAGTTTAGTCCCCTCAACTAGATAAAGTCATTCATTAGTAGTTTTACTTTGCTCTGTTGCTTCAGCCTTGACTACAAACCCCAGTCAGTCATCTTGAAAATGCCTATCATTGGTCACAAAGACTGAGCAAGGAAATATGAATGGCATTACTCTCATTAGGAAAATGGCCTGAAGTATTACTGGGCAAGACACAATAGAAGCACTTTCACATATCAGCTACATAGCAGTGTTATGTTATCATTTTATATACAAATACAAAAATAAAATTGGATGTTAAAAATAAGACAAAAATATGAAGGTATAATAGAAAAAATAATATCTTTCCACTTTTCTTCTGGGGCAGTGATGTTAAACATTTTATACCTGTGGCAGATTGCTGGTGACCAGTAGTATACAAGTCCTCTTTTTCCTTCTGGGCACATAGCTAACCTATTCTGTTTTGGACAGTAGATTATGATCTAAAATGGTGGCCATTTTCAAGTCTGTCCAGTTGAATCTACATCTGAGTCAAGAGAATAACAAGGCCCTAGATGAAGAGAGAACCTGAAGAAAGAAAAGTGGAGCTGCAAGAGGCTAAGTCTGGATCCCTGAATGACAACATGAATACAATCTCTTTTCCCCTTCCAACCCACCCCTCATCCAACCACATTGAACTTTGAGTGAGAAATAAATGTTTCTTAACACAGCTGATATTTGTTAGTTGCTTGCTATAGAAGTTAGCTTACTCTGTTCAATCACTACTAAGCTAGTGATTTTCTAGCTTAAAAAATCTAAGCTAGATTTTCTATAGATAATCCTAGTACTGAGTCTAGTCAGCATACATGGGTATTAGAGCTCTGACATCCATGGATTCCGGATAAACTAAGGAGTGATGGCACCTTCAAAATATGGGCTATAAATTGATTAATCATCCCACAGAACTGCTAGGGGCCAATTTAATGGAATTGTATACAACGTGTGAAGACACCCATTTTCTGCATAATGGAAGATCCGTTTTCAGATGTTCTAAAGAGTAAAGTATCCTGTGTCCAAAAGGAATGTTCTTTCCCAAAACTATGGCTGATTTTTTTAGTGCATATTTCACTTGGACTACAGTACTCAGGAAATGCCTATGAGAAAAAAAAAATGATCTTGCAGGGAGCTGCCAGTTGGCAGAATGAGCACAAACTCAAAACACTCGGGTGAAAAAGAGAACAGAAGTACTGGACAGCCAGCAATCTGAAGCATTTAGGAGGAGAGCAAAGCATTTTCTAGAACTTAGTATTTATTACTTACAGACTGAATTTTAGGAATGAACAAAAGCAAAGATTACAATTTAACAATTAATTATTGCCTTCATATAAAAAACAAGCATCTTTTTTCAGATTAGAGCTCATAAGTAAACAGTAATATGGAAAACAGAGGAGAGGGTCCAAATTCTATCCTCTGTAGGATAGAGAAAACCTTCCTCTTACCTGGTAAATCTCCAGTGCAAAACAGAGGCATTTTCCATTTTTTCAAGGACATTTGAACTACTCCCAAAATTTGCATTATCTCTCCCAAGACAGCGAAATCTACCCCCTTAGCCACATGGATAAAAGGTCTTCACCACTTCCTTAGAAAGGAGGAAAAGGAGGCTAATAACAGAACCTATAGTGTACACAATGATGTTTAAAATATTTTCTTTAATAAATGTAGCTTCAGTCATTTTCAGTAAATTTTTTTTGGTGTTCACATTATATTCTGAATTCATGACTGTTCCCCACTTCTAGTATCAGAGTTCACATTTGATACTCAAAAAGGCCAAACCAGGCAATGCTTACAGAATTTTTATTCTTATAGGACCTGTTTCTGCCAGAGTGTGTAGAATAGTTAGCATACAGCCCCTCACAAAGCTTTTATCAACAAGCATATCTAAACCCACTGATGGTCCACTGCCTATTTCCTCAGTACTGCAGTATACTAGCAAAATATGAAAAGGACATTCGCAAAGAGAGTTGAGAATCTGTCCTGACCAGTTAACAAATAAATTTTAAAAGTCACTTCGATTATTAACCCCCAGAAATTTCGTAACTCCTTCAGAGACCTAAGGTGAGCACTGCAGCAGTCATCCATGAAACATATAAATTTCAATTAAAATGGCATCATCTGTGTCTTTTCATTGCCTTCTTTCTTGAAAGCTAGTGGCTATAAGGACAAAGAGGATGTTCAGCAAAGGTCTTTGGAATTCATCTGCTAGCCCATTTGACAAATTTCCAACCCAGTAGTTTTGCTCAAACTACATATTAGATTTGCCTTAGTTAGAATAAAACTTGAGTTCAGCATGGATAGTTTGCACAGACCTCTTTATTCTCAATCTGCCCATTTTACTGGGTACAGTTCAGAGAAATAATTACTTTTTAATAATTTGTTCCATAAATGTCAAAGAAAGGCATCGACTTTCTTCGTTGGGATACGCCCAGAGGACTGCAACCTGTCACTCAATACCCACTGTGAGACCCGAGGGCTCCAAAGGCTGAGCTCAAAGAATGAAGTAAAGAAATGAATTGAAAAGAAAAACAAGGAGGAGAGTGACCACTCAGCCCATTCCACCACACGCCTCCCTAAATAGAGGCTGTGTGTATATGAATGACCAACAAATCTATTTACAAAGAACTAAAAAGTAATAAACTAAGCCACTTTATTTTTTGTTGTTTTATTGATTTTGTTGTTTTCAACGCTATGACTATAGTTATATCATGATTTTTTTTTCCATTCGAGATCATTCATTTGCTGAAATAATAACTAATTACTTATAACGCTGGGTTGATACAAACAAAATTGGGTGGTTGAAATCTCTCCAGGGCAATATCCCCCATAAGGTTAATCAGCAAACACAGAAATGCATACTGCCACTTCCACAACTATTTATTGGTTGATAGCCAGTCTAGAATGCAGGCTGCATAAGTGCTGCAGGTTCCTCTCAGCCCCTTCATGAAGATATAATCCACTGGGTTTCACAGTTGACACCTCAGGACTTTGCAATCAATTTGGATAAAACACATATCTGATATATAATGAGGATGAAACATTTGAACACTACAAATCTTTTCCTATATACTGATGATGAATGTTTAGTAGTTTATATTTATATGTAATTAGCATATCTGAAGTTTTCTATTCATATATTATGATGTAAATATTAACAGTGTTTCAATTATTCTTTTAAAATTTCTGTCATATAAAGAATGGAGCACTATAACTCATAGAAAAATAAAGCTTCATTTTCTGATTTTTTGTTGTTGTTGTTGCACGGGCAGGCACTGGGAATTGAACCCGGGTCCCCAACAAGGCAGGCGAGAACTCGCCACTGAGCCACTGTCGCACTGCCCCCATTTTCTGTTTTGACACCTGAGGTTAGAGGATTATAATTCCTGTAGCGGAATTCCAAAAATGATCCACTCTATGAAATTTAGGATTGCTAGACCTTACTTATAAGTAAAAAAACAAAAACAAAAAACTCAAGTTAATCTGCTTTTTCTTGTTGTAGACTATATCTAAACTTCAATTTTTGTCTCAATTTGTTCCTGGGTCCTGGTTATGTGTCTAGCCAACATACCATGATCCTTCATTTCCAATAGTTTCAAGATTATAAATTAGTGTCTCATTCCTGGAAAATATATTTCATTCCATAAATTACCAAAACTTATCATTAAAGGAAATGAAGTACAAATAAATGTTGTTTGTAATTCTCAAAAAATAGGATCTAAATATTCCTTTAGGGTGATTTTTATACATGAACTGGACTGGATAAGGCTTCTTAAAATAAGATCAGTAAAATTCTAAGCTAAGGAAACAATCTTCTTAGCTGGTAAAACTCCCTGTTGCAAAAAGAGACATTTTTCATTTTTTTCCAAGGACATTTGAACTACTTCCAAAATTTATCATTATTTGTCTCAAAAATTCCCATTGACAATTTTATGGCCACTGAAGTGTTTGAATGGCAAACTATGGGGAGAAGGGCAGTGACTATGGTAATTCTTCTTCCTTAAGTGTCTCTTGCTCTTCTATTTCAATAACAGCTTCATTGCTAAACACCTGGGAATAAATGGAATTCTTATATTACAACTACCAACGGATTCAGCTGAGCCATAACCTCTGGATTAGTCAGAAGTGTTGCCAGTGAAATTAGTAATTTATGTGAGTCATCACTCATCCCAGTTCTTGGGTTTAAATTAAAGTTTATTCATTACTAAGGAGATTGACTCAGGATAAGAAAAGTTTTAAATATCTAGGTCACAAGTCAGAAACTAGAGGTCACCCATATTTCAGAATAATTTATTATATACTTGCTGTTTTTTAGTTGCAAGTCACACTGTTAAAATAAATGCACTTTAAAAAAAGCTTAATTTAGAACTGCAAGAGAACACAAAACATATCTAGCCCAAACTCCTCGATAGAGCAAGAGTCCCCAAGAGATATTCATTGGTCCTATCAATGGATATTTGTATATATTTCTTAAAGGAGGAAATATGTTTATAACCCATCATCAACTAAATAACTTGATTATTTCTGGATTTTGGCTTTATGTATTAATTCTATTGACACAACATTAATTGTAATGTTGACTTTTGTTTTGAGACATTCGTTTTATAACATTCAAATATATGAAGAAAATAGTTATCATTTCCATTTCTACTGACAAATGGGTGTTGTATTTTTTTATTAAATGAGTTTTCTAACTCTAGTGAGATGATCACATTTTTTTCTCCTTTGCCATAACAATCTGGTAAATTATACTGATAGATTTCCAAGTATTGAGCCATCTCTCAGTTACAATAGCCAAAATTATGCTGTAGTAGTAACAAATACTGTGACCCTGTGCTGGTTTGAAAGGAAATATGCCCCCTAAGAAAAGCCACGTTTTAATATAAATCCCATTTCATAAAGGTAGAATACTCTCTATTCAATGCTGTATCTTTGAAACTGTAATGAGATCATCTCCCTGGCTGATGTGATTTAGTCAAGAGTGGTTGTTAAACTGGATTAGGAGACGACATGTCTCCCCCCATTTGAGTGGGTCTTGATTAGTTTCTGAAGTCCTATAAAACAGGAAACATTTTGGAGAATGAGAGATTCAGAGAGAGCAGAGAATGCTGCAGCACCACGAAGCAGATAGTCCACCAGCCAGTGACCTTTGGAGATGAAGAAGGAAAACACCTCCCGGGGAGCTTCATGAAACCGGAAGCCAGGAGAGAAAGCTAGCAGATGACATTGTGTTCGCCATATACCTTTCCAGATGAGAGAGAAGGCCTGACTGTGTTCGCCATGTGCCTTCTCATTTGAGAGAGAGACCCTGAACTTCATCGGCCTTCTTGAACCAAGGTATCTTTCCCTGGATGCCTTTGGACATTTCTATAGACTTGTTTTAATTGGGACATTTTCTTGGCCTTAGAACTGTAAACTAGCAACCCATTAAATTCCCCTTGTTAAAAGCCATTCCATTTCTGGTATATTGCATTCCGGCAGCTAGCAAACTAGAACAGACCCTAATCTCCAGGATTTCTCAAACTTGGCATTACTGACATTTTGGGTCAGATAATTCTTTGTTGTGAGGGGCTGTCCTGTCTGTGCCTTGTAGGATTTTGCAGCACCCCTGATCTTTAATCACAAAATACTAGTAGCTTCCCTCTCTCACAGTTGTGACACCAAAATGTCTGAAGACATTACCAGACTTTCCTTGGAGTGCAAAATTGCCCACATTTGAGAATCTTATTTTAAAACAATGAGATTTTGTTTTCATTCAGAAGGCATGTCCATCAAAAATCATTTGGAAGCTCTGTTCTATATTACTTTGTTTGGAATTAGGCTGATCGAGCTGCCATGGTCTGGAGCTTTGCTGGACACTGTGGCACAGGAGAAAAAGGAAGAGCATGCAAATTGCACACCAGCCTTAAAACTTCTGCCTGAAAGAGATACATCACTTATATTTTCATGAATTTGGCCAAAGAAAATCATATACTTATGCCTAAATTCAAAGGATCTGGGAAATATACCATGTGACTGAAGGACAGAGAACCAGTTATGTTGGTGATCTGACATATTTACATTGCAATATTATTTTATGTACTTTTTGAAGTGTAAATTCTAATGCAAACAGATTTCTCAGTAAGAGTATAAACAACACACTGCATGTCTAAAATCCTCTCACTTAGTCTGTTTTGTTGTTCACGCCTCCAGAGCTAAAGGGCAGTTGTATTGGATTGATACATTTTTTTATTGTTCTTTCACCCGATATCATTTTTTTGTGTGTCAACCATTTACACTTATTCAATCTACAGTAAAATATCAGTATATGTCATTTTGGTTATTTAAATAATGTGTGTGGGAAATGTAAAAAGCCAATGAAAAACAAAAAATTTTCAGGATGAAATCTAAATCTATACTGAATGGAATGACTCAGGACTTGATCATGTAGAGTTCAAATTGATGGCTTGGGACTGTAGACTCTAATCCTCTTCTCACACCTATTTCCAGCCTGTGGCTCCTTATTTCTTCTGTAATGCTCTTTTGATGACGTTCTGTAGTTGTGCCGCTATAGTTAAAGCTCACCCACTATTATAAATGCAGTCCTAGTCAATAATATTAGATGTTCATAGGAAGGAATACAAAATAAAATATGTAAATGATAATTGCATTTTTCATACTACTCTAAGGCTAGATACCAGAGAAAGAGCTGAGGTGGGTGCACTGGTTTGAAAGGATGTATGTCCCCTAGAAAAGCCATGTTTTAATCTAAATCCCATTTCATAAAGGCAGAATAATCCCTATTCAATACTGTATGTTTGAAACTGTAATCAGATCATCTCCCCGGAGATGTGATTTAATCATGAGTGGTTGTTAAACTGGATTAGGTGACGACATGTCTCCACTCACTTGGGTGGGTCTTGATAAGTTTCAGGAGTCCTATAAAAGAGGAAACATTTTGCAGCATGAAGGAGATTCAGAGAGAGCAGAGAATGCTGCAGCACCATGAAGCAGAGAGTACATCAGCCAGCACTTTGGAGATGAAGAAGGAAAATGCCTTCTGGAGAGCTTCATGAAATAGAAAGCCAGGAAAGAAAGCTAGCAGATGATGCCTTGTTTGCCATGTGCTCTTCCAGCTGAGAGAACAACAGTGACTGTGTTCGCCATGTGCCTTCTCACTTGATAGAGAAACCCTGAACTTCGTCGGCCTTCTTGAACCAAAGTATCCTTCCCTGGATGCCTTTGATTGGACATTTCTATAAACTTCTTTTAATTGGGATATTTTCTTGGCCTTAAAACTGTAAACTAGCAACTTATTAAATTCCCCTTTTTAAAAGCCATTCCATTTCTGGTATGTTGCATTCTGGCAGCTAGCAAACTAGAACAGTGGGCAACTAAAATTTCCTGAGTTATATTTTAAAGACTCTAAGCACCTTCTCCAGTGTCTTAGATTCCACCAACTAGGTGGCTTAAAACAACAGAAATTTATTCTCTCATAGGTCTGGAGGCAAAGGGTCAAAAATCAAGGTGTTAGTAGAGCCAAGTACCTTCTGAAGTTTAGGGAAGAGTCTGTTCCTAGCTTCTGGTGGTTGTCAGCAATCCTTGGTGTTCCTTGGTTTGTAGACACGTCACTCCAATCTCTGTGGAATAGGTTGAATTATGTACCCTGTTTTGCTTTACTGATGCTTCCAGAATGCAATATATTAGAAATAGCTTAGCTTTTACAAAGGAAATTTATTAGATTACAAATGTACTGTTCTAAGCCCATGAAAATGTCCAAACTAAGGCATCCACAAGAGGATACCTTCACTGAAGAAAGGATGATGGCATCCGGGGCTTCTCTGTCACATAGGAAAGCACATGGCATCATCTACTGGCCCATCTCTCTTGGGTTAGTTTCAAAATAATCTCTTAGCTCCTGGATCCTTCTAACCTCTCCTAGGGCAATTTACTTTCTTAGCTTCTCTGAACTCTCTATTAAAGACTCCAGTAAGTGGATTAAGACCCACCTTGAATGGGCGAGATCATATCTCCATGGAAACAATTTAATTGAAAGGTACCACCTAACAACATATCTGCTCTCACAGGGATAGATTAAAAAGAACATGGGCTTTTCTGGGGTATATTACAGTTTCAAATTAGCACATACCCCAGTGTAGACATGTTTTTAATGTTAATTCACATGCCTGTGGGTATTAGCCCATTGTAAATAGGACCTCTCAAAGATGTTATTTTTAGTTAAGGTATGACCCAACTGAATCAGGGAAGGCCTTAATCCAGACTACTTGAGTCCTTTATAAGTGGAAGATATTCAGACATTGTAGGAGAGAAAGCCACAGGGAGAAACCAGAAGCCAGAAATTCAATGGAATCCTGAAAAGAAAAGAGGGAAAATTGCCATATGACAGGAAAGCCAAGGAACCCAAGGATTGTTGACCAATCAGAATGCTACCATCCCAGGAGGAAGCAAGCTGTTTCAGTTTTCCAGCTGCTAAAACAAATACCATAAAATAGATAGCAATGGGGATTTACTAGCTAGAAGTTTGCTTCCCTCTGGGGTAGGTATCACTAGGGTTCCCTAACTTTTCTGTCACATGGCAATGTCTTCTCCTTTCTTTTCCGGGTTCTGTTGATTTCTGTCTTCTTCTCCTTCACCTGCTTTCTTTTCTCTTATAAGGATTGAAGCCATAATTTAGTTGGGCTCACCTTAAATGATGACATCTTCAAAGTCCTTTTTACAAATGGATTAACACCCTCAGGATCATGGGATGGCACTTGAACATGTCTTTTATAGGGGACATGATTTATTCCCCAACACAATCCTTTTAACCAGTGGACTTCCAACCACTGAAACCACAAGCAAATATATTTCCATTGTTAACCCAATTAACTGTACAGTATTTGTCATAGAAGTCTGGAAAACTAAGACACACTTGACATGGTTTTCTCCTTTCTGTGTCTATTGTCTGCATCTCTGCATCTATGACACCAGTCATATAGGATTAGGGCCCAATCTCAACTAATTATACCTGCGAAGAATTATACACAGGCAGCCAGATTTGAACATGTATTTTTGAGATACAATTAAATCCATGAGATTCAGTGGTTATTATGTAACCGAAAGGGTATAATAATAATAATCACATTTTTATAAGAAGTAAATCAAAGTTACACAGCCAACAAGGAATAAAGTTTGGATCCAAACCTAGCCCAATCTAGTTCAATTCCCCATATTTCTTCTGTAAATTTCTGATAGATATTATGATGAATCCAGGTTTATTCCTAGAAACTAATTTTACCCTGGATGGCTTGGGATTAACATTTTTAAAATTGTACTAATTTTATTTTGTGAATTAATCATAAATGTTCACTGTAGAAAATTTTAAAAATACTGAACAATACAAAAAGAATTCAGGAGAAATCTGTCCATGATGTGATAGCCATTGTGAATATTTGAGATTATACCTTCTATGCATATTTTTAGGAATAAAATAAGGATCATTTCCCATATTTTAATGACTACATAATTTTCCACTCTAGGGCTATGTCATAAATAATTTTATACCCTACACTTACACACACATACACACACACTACTTTTTTGGCCATGAAGATTGTCTCTAGGGATTCACTGTTGAAAATAATGCTATACTATGATATCCTTGCAAATAAATGTTATGCCCAACTCTGTTTTATTAATGATATATTTCCCGAATAGAAGATTTGTGGTCTTAAGCTTTTCTTACACAATTTCAGTTTATCTTACATAAAAAGTTAACTAAAGTATACTCTTAGCAACAGTGCTGGGTTCTCAGCACCTTCTCCAATATAGGGAAGAGTAATTTATACTTAAACCATCCCCCCAAAAAAAAATTTTGCCAATTTGAAAGTGGGAAATGCTATCTTGTTTTTATTTACATCTCTTTGTGATTAAGTTTAAACATTCTTTATATTTTTTGGCAACTGATATGTTCTCCTATGTGATTTGGCAGTTCCTATGCTTAGCCCATTTTCTACTGTGGAGAACTTTAGAATTACAAGCCTGTTATTTCCTTCCAACACATCATTTTTCCCTTGCAATATAGCAGCTAAATAACATTTACAAAAGCAAAGCTGTGTTTTTCTGAGTTCATCTCTTCTAATCTTCTGGTTATATAGTTTACTGGAGAATAACATTTGGGGTCCGGCATCTTGGGTTTGAACCTGAGCTCAAATACTGTGCTAGCTGTGTAACCTTGAGCAAGTCATTTTATAACCCAAGCCTCAATTCATTGTTCTGTGAAATGTGAATAATAATTTTTACCATATGATATTTGTATACACAGTACTTGGTACATAATAAGCTGTCCGAGCACACTTTGTTATAGCTGTTGTCATTGTTGTTAAATATGACACTGAGCTCAAGGGATGTGAAGTGATTTGTTAACTAATTTTCATTGGGTATCTTTTTTTTACTCTTGTGAGTGTTTTGTGCTTTGTAACTGTGCTTTTTAAAGATAGTGGCCTATCTCAAAGGAGGGTGAACAATAAAATAAACCAAAGGAGCAGGTATTTTTAAAGGAATGAGGCTTTATGCCATGTTTCAGTTATGACCAAGTGAGGCAGTCACTGTTTTGCCTGGGCGCATGGCCAACTCTTACATGCAGTTGTGATGTCGTATCTCCTAAGAAAGAGTTTCTAATTTCTAAAGAGACCCAGAAGCACATGTAGAATTGTCAGTTTGACAAATATAGAGACCTCAAAACAAGCAAATAAACAAACAAGACTCAGGATGCCATGAATGATGCTTGCCAGAGTCATAAAGTAGGATTTACTTTATTGGGTAAGTGCTAATATTATTTCATATAAAAATGTATAATATTACCCTAACTATAAATATGGGTACAGGTAGAATCATAAGTACACTTCCATATTTGCAAATGGCAAACATGCTAGGTGTCCATTTCTGTTTCTCAAATGGGACCTACTTATAAAAATTATTTGTTTTTATTTAAAAATAGATCCTGCATATACTGCCACACCTATTTTTTTTTTATTTTTGTAAAGGATCACAGATGGATTTTATGTACTAATCAGAAAGGGCTAGAAAGAGTCACTGTGTGGCCCTAATAGAATATGCAGCATTTTTGAAGGTAATGAAGTCATGATGGCTGTCAATATCATTCATCTTCTGTGGATTTTAAATCTTTGCTGAGAAAGCATGTACCAGTAAAAGGAAATTATTGGCTATTTGGATAATTGAAGTCAAATTTAATGGATTCTTGCTATTAACCAAAACTGAAAGATTTCTTAAGTTGTCTCCCTAAGATGAACAAAGAATAAATCAAATATGTTTGTGAGACTTAGGAAGCTCAAATTAATGTTCCTCAAACTATTTAATCTTAGTTTTATTCTATATTCATAGTTTCTGTTTCATTTTTCTTCTCTTTTATTCACTCATTTCATTTGTTTCGAGTAAAAAAAAAAAAGAAAAACATTTATTCTACAAGCAATTGAGCTAATTCCTGGGGATAAAATGGTAGAAAATAAAAAAGGAGATTTTGTCCTTTGACAAGCTTACCCGATATAGCAAAAGTTTTAAAATAAATGCAAGCACACAAATGACTACAGTATGTAAAAACAAACCGCCACTAGTGCTAGGAAGAAAACCAACAAAGGGCTGCGATGGAGGGTCTGCAGGGGAACATGCCTTAAATAAGGTGCCTGGAGGAACCAAGGGGAAGCTGGTAGGATCTGCACAGGAGCTGACTGGAGGAGGGAGTCTCACACGGGACTACGGAGGTAGACAAGCCACACATTACCTGGCCTTGAAGGGCTTTAATCAGGGGAGTGACAAACACATAAAATACTTCAAGGAACACTACAGCTATATATTGTACAGTAAGAGGACACAGAGCTTAAGTGGAGTTACTAGTGGGATAGATTTCCTGAAGGAGAAGAGAATTCAGAAGTAAAAGTGTGCAGTGTAGCACTTTGCTTAGTTCTGAACTATAGAAATCTGAACTGGATTGTATTTTTATGAGTCAGATTCATTAAACTGAATTAGACTCACTGCTTTTTAGATGAGCAAAGATAAATGCCCATAAAGCAATGACAAAATGGAGAGAATAGGGGAATACAGAGAAAGGGCAGTTAAGAACAAAATGAAAGGAACTTGTGAAATTATATACAGCTAGAGAGCCCTAAACTTAAAATAGGGATATGAAGACCAAATAAAAAGGAAGTGATGGATGGAGTAACCTGAAAGCTACAGGAAAAATGAAAGTACATTTTGATTGGTCTCATATCAGAAGATAAAACCTGGGAATCTGGAATAGGTATAATAATAGGTATACATTAGTGATAAACAATTCACAGAGAAGAAATTCCTTTTCAGTAGAAAAAAAAAAATGACTGCCCTATAATGATCCAATCCAACTTAGCCCCAAGACCAAAGAACATGCCTGGCATGGAGTTACCCATGAGTTTAATTAGGGACTTACCAGTAGGAGAAGATTTTTCCCTAAGGCAGCTGGCAGGGAAATGGAAGTCAGTTTTCCATACAGAAGAGAGGGAGAAGAGGGCCATCTTATAAAGGTTTAGGTTCACAGGATTGACAATGGAGTTTCAGCAGTCTTGCAAAACTTGATTAGGGGAGGAGTTTTTGATGACATTCTGTTGTAATTGAGGGGGTCTGTTGACCTGGTCATGTGGGTGGTTGTGTGCAGTGACTTGTTCTCATAATGGAGAAGGGGGCAGGACAAGAACCTGGGTACACACACACACACACACACACACACACACACACTTTTTTTTCATTAATATTTTGTCCTGAAATTGGGGAAGGGAAGGAAATACATAGTCCCCTTTCTTATTAAAGCACCGTGATTTGGTCCCATGATGCATTAGTACTGTTGGTTTCACCCAGAAACTCTGACGTTGACCGCTGCAGTGTACAAGCTTATGTAGGCTACAAAAGGTGTGTTTTGTGTTTTGGCATCCCACACTGGAGAGCTTGACTTCTCTAATCTTGATTTAAAAGAAGATACGGAAGTAACCAAAAATAAAGAAAATGACACTTAACTGACTTGATTGTTATTATTTTTTTGAGGAACAAGAAAACAAGACTAAGTAAAACTTGGGAATTTTCTCAGGGTTTTTTTTTTTTTTTTTTACTTTAAAATCTTTATTACAGAAAATTCCAAACACATGTAAAATAAAGAAAATGATGTAATGAACTCTGTGTAACCATCAAGCAGGGCCATCAACTGTCAACATTCTGTCATTTGTTTATCATTTCTACCTCCATGTATTTCCCACACCCATCTTGATTATATTTTATAAAGCAGGAGTTTAAAATGTGCCTTTTAGTTTATATAAAGGGAATTCTTAATGACGTAATACTGTCTAACAGTTTATTTATGACTAATGTAAATTTGGTGGGTTTTGTCATAATCGGGGTAAAACAGAAAAAAAGATTGAGCCATGCCATGTTTCATGTTGATTAAATTTGAAAATTAAATGGTTTGCATCCTTGACAAGAGTCCTAGAATGGGAACTTCTGAAGACCAAGGATCTAGCTCTGTATGATTCTACTGACCATCCCTACCACCTTACCTGGTCTGTGACTCAGTCTTCTCATTTGTAACTTGAGAAGACTGAATGAGATACTTCCCCTAGCAATTTCATATTCTTAGGTTACTTTATGAAAGAAAAGAAAAAACTGGCTCCTATTTTCCTCATACACCGTTGAAAAGACAACTTACTCCTCAGGGCACAGCTCGAGATTTCCATCCTTTTTTAGAATGATTCAATTCAATCAATACTTACTGAGGGTTGACTCTGCCAGATACCATTCTTGGTACTGGTGATTCAGTAAAATCAACCCACATCCCTGCCTCACTAAGCTTATATTCTGGTGAGGTGGCACACAATAAAAAAGATAAATAATTAAAATACTTAATAATAAGCAGTATGTTAATTATGATAAGTGCTAAGGGAAAAAATAAAGCAGGAAAGAAGGATATATAGTGTGTTGGAGGATGGGGACTGGGGAAAG